>WNGS01164507.1:0-11614 GCA_020271785.1 Procambarus virginalis | reverse complement strand
GGACACTGAAGGTGTATACCCTGGCACCCCGGACACTGAAGGTGTATACCCTGGCACCCCGGGACACTGAAGGTATACCCTGGCACCCCAGGCACTGAAGGTGTATACCCTGGCACCCCGGCACTGAAGGTGTATACCCTGGCACCCCGGGACACTGAAGGTGTATACCCTGGCACCCCGGACACTGAAGGTGTATACCCTGGCACCCCGGGACACTGAAGGTGTATACCCTAACCCCGGACACTGAAGGTGTATACCCTGGCACCCCGGGACACTGAAGGTGTATACCCTGGCACCCCGGGCACTGAAGGTGTATACCCTGGCACCCCGGACACTGAAGGTGTATACCCTGGCACCCGGGACACTGAAGGTGTATACCCTGGCACCCCGGGACACTGAAGTGTATACCCTGGCACCCGGGACACTGAAGGTGTATACCCTGGCACCCCGGCACTGAAGGTGTATACCCTGGCACCCCGGACACTGAAGGTGTATACCCTGGCACCCCGGGACACTGAAGGTGTATACCCTGGCACCCCGGGACACTGAAGGTGTATACCCTGGCACCCCGGACACTGAAGGTGTATACCCTGGCACCCCGGGACACTGAAGGTGTATACCCTGGCACCCCGGACACTGAAGGTGTATACCCTGGCACCCCGGGACACTGAAGGTGTATACCCTGGCACCCCGGACACTGAAGTTGTATACCCTGGCACCCGGGACACTGAAGGTGTATACCCTGGCACCCCGGACACTGAAGGTGTATACCCTGCACCCCGGACACTGAAGGTGTATACCCTGGCACCCGGACACTGAAGGTGTATACCCTGGCACCCCGGGACACTGAAGGTGTATACCTGGCACCCCGGGACACTGAAGGTGTATACCCTGGCACCCCGGGGACACTGAAGGTGTATACCCTGGCACCCCGGGACACTGAAGGTGTATACCCTGCACCCCGGACACTGAAGGTGTATACCCTGGCACCCCGGACACTGAAGGTGTATACCCTGCACCCACCCCGGGACACTGAAGGTGTATACCCTGGCACCCCGGACACTGAAGGTGTATACCCTGGCACCCCGGGACTGAAGGTGTACCCTGGCACCCCAGGACACTGAAGGTGTATACCCTGGCACCCCGGGACACTGAAGGTGTATACCCTGGCACCCCGGACACTGAAGGTGTATACCCTGGCACCCCGGGACACTGAAGGTGTATACCCTGGCACCCCGGGACACTGAAGTGTATACCCTGGCACCCCGGGACACTGAAGGTGTATACCCTGCACCCGGACACTGAAGGTGTATACCCTGGCACCCCGGGACACTGAAGGTGTATACCCTGGCACCCCGGGACACTGAAGGTGTATACCCTGGCACCCCGGACACTGAAGGTGTATACCCTGGCACCCCGGGACACTGAAGGTGTATACCCTGGCACCCCGGGACACTGAAGGTGTATACCCTGGCACCCCGGACACTGAAAGTGTATACCCTGGCACCCCGGGACACTGAAGGTGTATACCCTGGCACCCCGGGACACTGAAGGTGTATACCCTGGCACCCCGGGACACTGAAGGTGTATACCCTGGCACCCCGGGACACTGAAGGTGTATACCCTGGCACCCCGGGACACTGAAGGTGTATACCCTGGCACCCCGGGACACTGAAGGTGTATACCCTGGCACCCCGGGACACTGAAGGTGTATACCCTGGCACCCCGGGACACTGAAGGTGTATACCCTGGCACCCCGGGACACTGAAGGTGTATACCCTGGCACCCCGGGACACTGAAGGTGTATACCCTGGCACCCCGGACACTGAAGGTGTATACCCTGGCACCCCGGGACACTGAAGGTGTATACCCTGGCACCCCGGGACACTGAAGGTGTATACCCTGGCACCCCGGACACTGAAGGTGTATACCCTGGCACCCCGGGACACTGAAGGTGTATACCCTGGCACCCCGGGACACTGAAGGTGTATACCCTGGCACCCGGGACACTGAAGGTGTATACCCTGGCACCCCGGGACACTGAAGGTGTATACCCTGGCACCCCGGGACACTGAAGGTGTATACCCTGGCACCCGGGACACTGAAGGTGTATACCTGGCACCCCGGGACACTGAAGGTGTATACCCTGGCACCCCGGGACACTGAAGGTGTATACCCTGGCACCCCGGGACACTGAAGGTGTATACCCTGGCACCCCGGGACACTGAAGGTGTATACCCTGGCACCCGGGACACTGAAGGTGTATACCCTGGCACCCCGGGACACTGAAGGTGTATACCCTGCACCCCGGGACACTGAAGGTGTATACCCTGGCACCCCGGGACACTGAAGGTGTATACCCTGGCACCCCGGACACTGAAGGTGTATACCCTGGCACCCCAGGACACTGAAGGTGTATACCCTGGCACCCCGGGACACTGAAGGTGTATACCCTGGCACCCCGGGACACTGAAGGTGTATACCCTGGCACCCCGGGACACTGAAGGTGTATACCCTGGCACCCGGACACTGAAGGTGTATACCCTGGCACCCCGGGACACTGAAGGTGTATACCCTGGCACCCCGGGACACTGAAGGTGTATACCCTGGCACCCCGGGACACTGAAGGTGTATACCCTGGCACCCCGGGACACTGAAGGTGTATACCCTGGCACCCCGGGACACTGAAGGTGTATACCCTGGCACCCCGGGACACTGAAGGTGTATACCCTGGCACCCCGGGACACTGAAGGTGTATACCCTGGCACCCGGGACACTGAAGGTGTATACCCTGGCACCCCGGGACACTGAAGGTGTATACCCTGGCACCCCGGGACACTGAAGGTGTATACCCTGGCACCCCGGGACACTGAAGGTGTATACCCTGGCACCCCGGGACACTGAAGGTGTATACCCTGGCACCCCGGGACACTGAAGGTGTATACCCTGGCACCCCGGGACACTGAAGGTGTATACCCTGGCACCCCGGGACACTGAAGGTGTATACCCTGGCACCCCGGGACACTGAAGGTGTATACCCTGGCACCCCGGGACACTGAAGGTGTATACCCTGGCACCCCGGGACACTGAAGGTGTATACCCTGGCACCCCGGGACACTGAAGGTGTATACCCTGGCACCCGGGACACTGAAGGTGTATACCCTGGCACCCCGGGACACTGAAGGTGTATACCCTGGCACCCCGGGACACTGAAGGTGTATACCCTGGCACCCCGGGACACTGAAGGTGTATACCCTGGCACCCCGGGACACTGAAGGTGTATACCCTGGCACCCCGGGACACTGAAGGTGTATACCCTGGCACCCCGGGACACTGAAGGTGTATACCCTGGCACCCCGGGACACTGAAGGTGTATACCCTGGCACCCCGGGACACTGAAGGTGTATACCCTGGCACCCCGGGACACTGAAGGTGTATACCCTGGCACCCCGGACACTGAAGGTGTATACCCTGGCACCCCGGGACACTGAAGGTGTATACCCTGGCACCCCGGGACACTGAAGGTGTATACCCTGGCACCCCGGGACACTGAAGGTGTATACCCTGGCACCCCGGACACTGAAGGTGTATACCCTGGCACCCGGGACACTGAAGGTGTATACCCTGGCACCCCGGGACACTGAAGGTGTATACCCTGGCACCCCGGGACACTGAAGGTGTATACCCTGGCACCCCGGGACACTGAAGGTGTATACCCTGGCACCCCGGGACACTGAAGGTGTATACCCGGCACCCCGGGACACTGAAGGTGTATACCCTGGCACCCCGGGACACTGAAGGTGTATACCCTGGCACCCCGGGACACTGAAGTGTATACCCTGGCACCCCGGACACTGAAGGTGTATACCCTGGCACCCGGGACACTGAAGGTGTATACCCTGGCACCCCGGGACACTGAAGGTGTATACCCTGGCACCCCGGGACACTGAAGGTGTATACCCTGGCACCCCGGGACACTGAAGGTGTATACCCTGGCACCCCGGGACACTGAAGGTGTATACCCTGGCACCCCGGGACACTGAAGGTGTATACCCTGGCACCCCGGGACACTGAAGGTGTATACCCTGGCACCCCGGGACACTGAAGGTGTATACCCTGGCACCCCGGGACACTGAAGGTGTATACCCTGGCACCCCGGGACACTGAAGGTGTATACCCTGGCACCCCGGGACACTGAAGGTGTATACCCTGGCACCCCGGACACTGAAGGTGTATACCCTGGCACCCCGGGACACTGAAGTGTATACCCTGGCACCCCGGGACACTGAAGGTGTATACCCTGGCACCCCGGGACACTGAAGGTGTATACCCTGGCACCCCGGGACACTGAAGGTGTATACCTGGCACCCCCGGGACACTGAAGGTGTATACCCTGCACCCGGGACACTGAAGGTGTATACCCTGGCACCCGGGACACTGAAGGTGTATACCCTGGCACCCCACGGGACACTGAAGGTGTATACCCTGGCACCCCGGGACACTGAGGTGTATACCCTGGCACCCCGGGACACTGAAGTGTATACCCTGGCACCCCGGACACTGAAGGTGTATACCCTGGCACCCCGGACACTGAAGGTGTATACCTTGCACCCCGGGACACTGAAGGTGTATACCCTGGCACCCCGGGACACTGAAGGTGTATACCCTGGCACCCCGGGACACTGAAGGTGTATACCCTTGCACCCCGGGACACTGAAGGTGTATACCCTGGCACCCGGGACACTGAAGGTGTATACCCTGGCACCCCGGGACACTGAAGGTGTATACCCTGGCACCCCGGACACTGAAGGTGTAACCCTTGGCACCCCGGGACACTGAAGGTGTATACCCTGGCACCCCGGGACACTGAAGGTGTATACCTGGCACCCCGGGACACTGAAGGTGTATACCCTGGCACCCCGGACACTGAAGGTGTATACCCTGGCACCCCGGGACACTGAAGGTGTATACCCTGGCACCCCGGGACACTGAAGGTGTATACCTGGCACCCCGGACACTGAAGGTGTATACCCTGGCACCCCGGGACACTGAAGGTGTATACCCTGGCACCCCGGGACACTGAAGGTGTATACCCTGGCACCCCGGGACACTGAAGGTGTATACCCTGGCACCCCGGGACACTGAAGGTGTATACCTGGCACCCCGGGACACTGAAGGTGTATACCCTGGCACCCCGGACACTGAAGGTGTATACCCTGGCACCCCCGGACACTGAAGGTGTATACCCTGGCACCCCGGGACACTGAAGGTGTATACCCTGGCACCCCGGGACACTGAAGGTGTATACCCTGGCACCCCGGGACACTGAAGTGTATACCCTGGCACCCCGGACACTGAAGGTGTATACCCTGGCACCCCGGACACTGAAGGTGTATACCCTGGCACCCCGGGACACTGAAGGTGTATACCCTGGCACCCCGGGACACTGAAGGTGTATACCCTGGCACCCCGGGACACTGAAGGTGTATACCCTGGCACCCCGGACACTGAAGGTGTATACCCTGGCACCCCGGGACACTGAAGGTGTATACCCTGGCACCCCGGGACACTGAAGGTGTATACCCTGGCACCCGGGACACTGAAGGTGTATACCCTGGCACCCCGGGACACTGAAGGTGTATACCCTGGCACCCCGGGACACTGAAGGTGTATACCCTGGCACCCCGGGACACTGAAGTGTATACCCTGGCACCCCGGGACACTGAAGGTGTATACCCTGGCACCCCGGGACACTGAAGGTGTATACCCTGGCACCCCGGGACACTGAAGGTGTATACCCTGGCACCCCGGACACTGAAGGTGTATACCCTGGCACCCCGGGACACTGAAGGTGTATACCCTGGCACCCCGGGACACTGAAGGTGTATACCCTGGCACCCCGGGACACTGAAGGTGTATACCCTGGCACCCCGGGACACTGAAGGTGTATACCCTGGCACCCCGGGACACTGAAGGTGTATACCCTGGCCCCGGGACACTGAAGGTGTATACCCTGGCACCCGGGACACTGAAGGTGTATACCCTGGCACCCGGGACACTGAAGGTGTATACCCTGGCACCCCGGGACACTGAAGGTGTATACCCTGGCACCCCGGACACTGAAGGTGTATACCCTGGCACCCCGGGACACTGAAGGTGTATACCCTGGCACCCCGGACACTGAAGGTGTATACCCTGGCACCCCGGACACTGAAGGTGTATACCCTGGCACCCCGGGACACTGAAGGTGTATACCCGGCACCCCGGCAACTGAAGGTGTATACCCTGGCACCCCGGACACTGAAGGTGTATACCCTGGCACCCCGGGACACTGAAGGTGTATACCCTGGCACCCCGGGACACTGAAGGTGTATACCCTGGCACCCCGGACACTGAAGGTGTATACCCTGGCACCCCGGGACACTGAAGGTGTATACCCTGGCACCCCGGGACACTGAAGGTGTATACCCTGGCACCCCGGGACACTGAAGGTGTATACCCTGGCACCCCGGACACTGAAGGTGTATACCCTGGCACCCCGGGACACTGAAGGTGTATACCCTGGCACCCCGGGACACTGAAGGTGTATACCCGGCCCCGGGACACTGAAGGTGTATACCCTGGCACCCGGGACATGAAGGTGTATACCCTGGCACCCCGGGCACTGAAGGTGTATACCCTGGCACCCCGGGACACTGAAGGTGTATACCCTGGCACCCCGGGACTGAAGGTGTATACCCTGGCACCCCGGGACACTGAAGGTGTATACCCTGGCCCCGGGACACTGAAGGTGTATACCCTGGCACCCCGGGACACTGAAGGTGTATACCCTGGCACCCGGGACACTGAAGGTGTATACCCTGGCACCCGGGACACTGAAGGTGTATACCCTGGCACCCGGGACACTGAAGGTGTATACCCTGGACCCCGGACACTGAAGGTGTATACCCTGGCACCCCGGGACACTGAAAGTGTATACCTTGGCACCCAGGGACATGAAGGTGTATACCCTGGCACCCGGGACACTGAAGGTTATACCCTGGCACCCGGGACACTGAAGGTGTATACCCTGCACCCCGGGACACTGAAGGTGTATACCTGGCACCCCGGACACTGAAGGTGTATACCCTGGCACCCCGGGACACTGAAGGTGTATACCCTGGCACCCCGGGACACTGAAGGTGTATACCCTGGCACCCGGGACACTGAAGGGTATACCCTGGCACCCCGGGACACTGAAGGTGTATACCCTGGCACCCCGGGACACTGAAGGTGTATACCCTGGCACCCCGGGACACTGAAGGTGTATACCTGGCACCCCGGGACACTGAAGGTGTATACCCTGGCACCCCGGACACTGAAGGTGTATACCCTGGCACCCCGGGACACTGAAGGTGTATACCCTGGCACCCCGGGACACTGAAGGTGTATACCCTGGCACCCCGGGACACTGAAGGTGTATACCCTGGCACCCCGGGACACTGAAGGTGTATACCCTGGCACCCCGGGACACTGAAGGTGTATACCCTGGCACCCCGGGACACTGAAGGTGTATACCCTGGCACCCCGGGACACTGAAGGTGTATACCCTGGCACCCCGGGACACTGAAGGTGTATACCCTGGCACCCGGGACACTGAAGGTGTATACCCTGGCACCCCGGGACACTGAAGGTGTATACCCTGGCACCCCGGACACTGAAGGTGTATACCCTGGCACCCCGGGACACTGAAGGTGTATACCCTGGCACCCCGGGACACTGAAGGTGTATACCCTGGCACCCCGGGACACTGAAGGTGTATACCCTGGCACCCCGGGACACTGAAGGTGTATACCCTGGCACCCCGGGACACTGAAGGTGTATACCCTGGCACCCAGGACACTGAAGGTGTATACCCTGGCACCCCGGGACACTGAAGGTGTATACCCTGGCACCCCGGGACACTGAAGGTGTATACCCTGGCACCCCGGACACTGAAGGTGTATACCCTGGCACCCCGGGACACTGAAGGTGTATACCCTGGCACCCCGGGACACTGAAGGTGTATACCCTGGCACCCCGGGACACTGAAGGTGTATACCCTGGCACCCGGGACACTGAAGGTGTATACCTGGCACCCGGGACACTGAAGGTGTATACCCTGGCACCCGGACACTGAAGGTGTATACCCTGGCACCCCGGGACACTGAAGGTGTATACCCTGGCACCCCGGGACACTGAAGGTGTATACCCTGGCACCCGGACACTGAAGGTGTATACCCTGGCACCCCGGGACACTGAAGGTGTATACCCTGGCACCCCGGGACACTGAAGGTGTATACCCTGGCACCCGGGACACTGAAGGTGTATACCCTGGCACCCCGGGACACTGAAGGTGTATACCCTGGCACCCCGGGACACTGAAGGTGTATACCCTGGCACCCCGGGACACTGAAGGTGTATACCCTGGCACCCGGGACACTGAAGGTGTATACCTGGCACCCCGGGACACTGAAGGTGTATACCCTGGCACCCCGGGACACTGAAGGTGTATACCCTGGCACCCCGGGACACTGAAGGTGTATACCCTGGCACCCGGGACACTGAAGGTGTATACCCTGGCACCCGGGACACTGAAGGTGTATACCCTGGCACCCCGGGACACTGAAGGTGTATACCCTGGCACCCCGGGACACTGAAGGTGTATACCCTGGCACCCCGGGACACTGAAGGTGTATACCCTGGCACCCCGGGACACTGAAGGTGTATACCCTGGCACCCGGGACACTGAAGGTGTATACCCTGGCACCCCGGGACACTGAAGGTGTATACCCTGGCACCCGGGACACTGAAGGTGTATACCCTGGCACCCCGGACACTGAAGGTGTATACCCTGGCACCCCGGGACACTGAAGGTGTATACCTGGCACCCCGGGACACTGAAGGTGTATACCCTGGCACCCCGGGACACTGAAGGTGTATACCCTGGCACCCCGGGACACTGAAGGTGTATACCTGGCACCCCGGGACACTGAAGGTGTATACCCTGGCACCCCGGGACACTGAAGGTGTATAACCTGGCACCCCGGGACACTGAAGGTGTATACCTGGCACCCGGGACACTGAAGGTGTATACCCTGGCACCCCGGGACACTGAAGGTGTATACCCTGGCACCCGGGACACTGAAGGTGTATACCCTGGCACCCCGGGACACTGAAGGTGTATACCTGGCACCCCGGGACACTGAAGGTGTATACCCTGGCACCCGGGACACTGAAGGTGTATACCCTGGCACCCCGGGACACGAAGGTGTATACCTGGCACCCCGGGACACTGAAGGTGTACCCTGGCACCCCGGGACACTGAAGGTGTATACCCTGCACCCCGGGACACTGAAGGTGTATACCCTGGCACCCGGGACACTGAAGGTGTATACCCTGGCACCCCGGGACACTGAAGGGTATACCCTGGCACCCCGGGACACTGAAGGTGTATACCCTGGCACCCCGGGACACTGAAGGTGTATACCCTGGCACCCCGGGACACTGAAGGTGTATACCCTGGCACCCCGGGACACTGAAGGTGTATACCCTGGCACCCGGGACACTGAAGGTGTATACCCTGGCACCCGGGACACTGAAGGTATACCCTGGCACCCCGGGACACTGAAGGTGTATACCCTGGCACCCGGGACACTGAAGGTGTATACCCTGGCACCCCGGGACACTGAAGGTGTATACCCTGGCACCCCGGACACTGAAGGTGTATACCTGGCACCCCGGGACACTGAAGGTGTATACCCTGGCACCCCGGGACACTGAAGGTGTATACCCTGGCACCCCGGGACACTGAAGGTGTATACCTGGCACCCCGGGACACTGAAGGTGTATACCTGGCACCCGGGACACTGAAGGTGTATACCCTGGCACCCGGGACACTGAAGGTGTATACCTGGCACCCCGGGACACTGAAGGTGTATACCTGGCACCCCGGGACACTGAAGGTGTATACCCTGGCACCCCGGGACACTGAAGGTGTATACCCTGGCACCCCGGGACACTGAAGGTGTATACCCTGGCACCCGGGACACTGAAGGTGTATACCCTGGCACCCCGGGACACTGAAGGTGTATACCCGGCACCCCGGGACACTGAAGGTGTATACCCTGGCACCCCGGGACACTGAAGGTGTATACCTGGCACCCCGGGACACTGAAGGTGTATACCCTGGCACCCGGGACACTGAAGGTGTATACCCTGGCACCCCGGGACACTGAAGGTGTATACCCTGGCACCCCGGGACACTGAAGGTGTATACCTGGCACCCCGGGACACTGAAGGTGTATACCTGGCACCCCGGGACACTGAAGGTGTATACCCTGGCACCCCGGGACACTGAAGGTGTATACCCTGGCACCCAGGGACACTGAAGGTGTATACCTGGCACCCCGGACACTGAAGGTGTATACCCTGGCACCCGGGACACTGAAGGTGTATACCCTGGCACCCCAGGACACTGAAGGTGTATACCCTGGCACCCCGGGACACTGAAGGTGTATACCCTGGCACCCGGGACACTGAAGGTGTATACCCTGGCACCCCAGGACACTGAAGGTGTATACCCTGGCACCCGGACACTGAAGGTGTATACCCTGGCACCCCGGGACACTGAAGGTGTATACCTGGCACCCCGGGACACTGAAGGTGTATACCTGGCACCCCGGGACACTGAAGGTGTATACCCTGGCACCCCGGGACACTGAAGGTGTATACCCTGGCACCCCGGGACACTGAAGGTGTATACCCACACCCGGGACACTGAAGGTGTATACCCTGGCACCCCGGGACACTGAAGGTGTATACCTGGCACCCCGGGACACAAGGTGTATACCCTGGCACCCCGGGACACTGAAGGTGTATACCCTGGCACCCCGGGACACTGAAGGTGTATACCCTGGCACCCCGGGACACTGAAGGTGTATACCCTGGCACCCCGGGACACTGAAGGTGTATACCCTGGCACCCGGGACACTGAAGGTGTATACCCTGGCACCCCGGGACACTGAAGGTGTATACCCTGGCACCCCGGGACACTGAAGGTGTATACCCTGGCACCCCGGGCACTGAAGGTGTATACCTGGCACCCCGGGACACTGAAGGTGTATACCCTGGCACCCCGGGACACTGAAGGTGTATACCCTGGCACCCCGGGACACTGAAGGTGTATACCCTGGCACCCCGGGACACTGAAGGTGTATACCCTGGCACCCGGGACACTGAAGGTGTATACCCTGGCACCCGGGACACTGAAGGTGTATACCTGGCACCCGGGACACTGAAGGTGTATACCCTGGCCCCGGGACACTGAAGGTGTATACCCTGGCACCCCGGGACATGAAGGTGTATACCCTGGCACCCCGGGACACTGAAGGTGTATACCCTGGCACCCCGGGACACTGAAGGTGTATACCTGGCACCCCGGGACACTGAAGGTGTATACCCTGGCACCCCGGGACACTGAAGGTGTATACCTGGCACCCCGGGACACTGAAGGTGTATACCCTGGCACCCGGGACACTGAAGGTGTATACCTGGCACCCCGGGACACTGAAGGTGTATACCCTGGCACCCCGGG
>WNGS01164506.1:59447-85681 GCA_020271785.1 Procambarus virginalis | reverse complement strand
TTAAGAATATTCTAAACAAGGCACAGGAATGTAGTATACCACACAAATTGATAGATCGAATTACTAATGACCCAAAGTGGATACAAAGCAATTGAAGGATCTTATAGTGTAAAAAAGAGAGCTTGGTCCAAATTTTTTTTTTTTTCTACCACAGACGTGGCCACACATTTACAATGCTAACCAGCATATATACATTTTCTTCTGTCCTCCATGGACAGGGTTAGAGATGTGTTAAACATATAGTTCAAGGGTTTATTGAACAATCAACCACTGAAGGTGAGTCGGTGCTTTAAAAATGCTAAGCTAACCTACATACGTAAATACATAGATACACAGATTTACGTATGCCTTACATAAAGTGTTCGATGTGTCTTCTACACAGTGTCATTAATGTACATTTACAAAGGTGAAATGTAATTCTGATCAGCTTCCATATATACTTTATACCCATACATATATACACACACACATATACATATATACACACATGCATTCACAGACATTTATCTCATTTACTCTGACAGGGTGAGATAGCTGATAGAGAAACTAGTGTGCAATTAAGCACTTAATCACTGAAGGTGATTAAGGTGCTTTTACAAGCTCAGGTTATATAGTTACATCATATACATTGTATAATTGATACATTACATGGTCAATCTTGGATACAAGTCCAATATATCATCAAGTGTTCCAGTACTCATATAGTAATTACACAGTTCAGCATACCTTAGCCCAGGGGGGCGAAAGTCAGCCAGTATGGGACATTCTACAATATAATGTTCAAGAGAGTGCATGTTTTCTCTTTCACAAAGTTGACACATTGTGTACTCGACATTTGGGTTTTGAGAAAGCTGCCAGATACGTCTATATCCCAGGCGTATTCTGGCCACTATAACATCACATTGCCGGGTTCTTGTTCTATTAGTCCCATATGTGAATGTTTCCTCACGATATCTATCATAATATTTAATGCTACAACTTTCAGGTCTTTGTGAATTTGTTAGGTCGGTGAGATCTTCATTAGATATTTGTTTAAGTATTCTCTTTGTCACTGCTAATGAAATACCCATATCAATTTCTACCACTGGTTTTCTACAGGCTGTCTTTGCAAGCATATCAACAGTGTCATGCCTTGAGATGCCAACATGTGATGGTATCCATAGGAATTTAATTTCAAATCTGTTTTCTTTAGCAGCTAAAACATTCATTCGAATATCACTGACTATTTTCTGGGTGTCACTATATGTGCGTTCAATGCCAGGAGTGCACTCTGCGAGTCACAGTATATAAGTCCACTGCCTTTGTCTTTTAAAAATTCAGTGGCAAGGTATATGCCTGCAAGTTCGGTTTGAGTTGTACTTGCCCAGTCATTGACGCGCTTCATTGCTGTATGTACGAGAGTAGATTGTTCAAATACATTACATGCACATCCGGTACATCGTCCACCTCTTCTACAGAGCCGTCGGTATAGCACTGATACACATCGTTACCCATACTCTGAGTACTTTCAGTGATGCTTTTCAGTGTTAACTGTTTTAATAATGTAGAGTGCACACTATCTTTCTTGGGCGCATTTACAAAATCAACTGATAAATCCCAGTTATCCCATGGAGTAATTGGTTGATTAATCATTAGTTGAGTTGGGTACATATTTAATATTTTGATGGAGTTGGCTACCTTGTAGAACCAATATACATAATCAGATTTCGTTCTTCTTCTATAGACCTCAGGTGAGTGCAGCATATTAGAAAGTTTAGCTTGAAACTTCATGTGTTGCCTAGATCTACTCAATGCCTTCACGCCGAAAACTGTGCTAATAGACAAAATTCTCTCACTTATGGTAGGTAATTTTAACTCTGCTCTCATATTAACTATTCTCGTGGACTTTGGAGCCCCAAGGATGAGACGCATAGCTTCATTTTGCAAGGTTTCAAGAGATTTCAGCTCTTTGTCAGTATACAGTGTGAGATGTAGAGCATTGTAGTCAATCACAGAGCGTATAAATGATACATAAAACATTCTAGCAAGTCTCACGTTAATTCCATGATTGACACCAACAAGGACCCGCAAGGGCTTTAATCTCTCCCACAGTCTCCTCTTGAGAGAAGAAAGGTACCCAGGGTCGTTAATGGGGACACCAAGGTATCTGTAAGACTCGCAGTTCTCAAGTGCTCGCCCATCTATATGATAATTGGGTGGTGGAATACCACATGGAATGAGGGCACGAGTTTTCTGTACAGAGATAAGGAAGCCACATTCCTCAGCTCTAGTAGCAAAAGCATCGAGCAGAACTTGCATTCTAGGCTCGGAGGCAGCCTGTAAACATATATCATCAGCATAACAAATGACAGTGTCTTCATTATTAGTTGGAAGATCTTTAATAAGTTTATGCATCAGAACGTTGAACAACAGGGGCTGAGGACCCCTCCTTGTGGAGTTCCCAGTTCAAAGTGTTTGCTCTCTGTGCTTTTAACACCATTAAACAAAACATATGCTGTTCGATTAGACAAATAGCCCTTTATCCATTTCAGTAATTTTCCTTGTATTCCCAGCTCGGCAAGCTGTTCCAGTATGATTTCTCTGTTTGCTGTATCAAAAGCTGCTGCTAGGTCGATGAAGACTGTTTGAGGGGAAGCTTCAATATGTGCGAAGTATTCAGCAAAACAGTGTTGTGTACTGAGCCCAGGCATAAATCCAAACAGTTGAGGTGACAGGTGCCCCTGTATACGATACATGAGTCTGTTAAGAACAATACGTTCAAGCACTTTACAGACACACGATGTTAGAGATATGGGTCTATAATTATCTGAGTGTGGTTTGGGGATGGGAACAATGACACTCTTTGTCCAAGCATCAGGTAATACTCCTTCACGTAAACTCATTCTGTACAGCACTAACAGTGGATTACCTGGTACTTGTGAGACTAATCTCAGTAGACTGTAAGTAATACCGTCCTCTCCAGGAGCAGTTGATTTTCCCATCTTTAGTGCATGATTTAATTCCCATTCAGTTACATCATTAAGGTCCGACACGTCGATAGCTGTACAGGCAAGATTGATGGTTCGTTGTCTGTTGGGGCGTGTGTCATTAAGTTTATGCTGTATGTTAATTGGAAGTGAGTCATAGCTTGATGTTAGTGCCCACTGATCAAGGAGAATGTTTGCTTGTTCTAGTGGGCTGTGGTGCAGTGGTTTGGTTGGGTTGCTTCTAGAGATTTTTCGTATCTTTTCCCAAACTTCAACAAGTGTTGTTTGCTCATTTATACTTTGTAGGAACTCTTCCCAAAGTTTATTACGTATAACGTTGCTCATGTCTCTCATCTCTATTTGCGACAAGAAATGCATGCAAGTCACCTTGTGCTTTGGTTCGTTTGTACGTATCTCCAAGTTGCTTTACTCGTTCATGTTCTTTAACAAATACGGGGTCAAGGACCCACTTGGGTGGTGGCAGGTGTTGCCCACTTCTGCTAGGCTTACGACTTGTTCCCCAACAGAGAGGTGCAGACGTCGAGCTCTGGCTGTCAGTGGTCGTCTGACGTTGCTGCGTGGCGTTGCTGTGGAGGGGGGGGGGGGGGGGGGGTGGCGCTCCCGATGGTCGGGGCCCCACCTGCCAGTATGGACGAGGCTGGTACTAGCCGTCATCGCAGAATAGACACAGTGCGGCTGGATTTTTCTGCTGATGTGGACTGGCCCGTTGTAGAAGTTGCCCTCCTCGACGTCCTCCATGTTGACGTCCCCGAGCTCCTGGGCCTAGAGAAGTTGTCGCCCACCCGTGTTGCGGTGTCATTCGCCACGTCACTGATATACCGGGAGTTTGTGGCTCGCTGGAATGGCCGCACGCTTCCTCTTCCGGCTTCGGCTGTGTCTGTAGAGATCTCGGATCCATGGGGGCCGTTAACGTTTGTGAGTATTCACGGCGTGCCGGTGACCTTCCCCGAGACGGCCCTCATGGCCTTGTTTACGCGGTTTGGGTCGGTGGTGAAGCACCGGTTCAACACTTTGAGTGGGGGCCGACTGAAGGGGGTCCGGCTGGGTTCCCGCACGCTTGTCATGCGGCTTACAGGCCCTATACCGTCCAGGGTCTCGTATCGTGGGCTGTCTCTGAGGACTTTCTATCAGGGGCAGACCCGGACGTGTTTCCGGTGTGGTGCTGAGGGCCACGTCGTGGCGGTTGTGACGCTCCTCGTACAGAAGCCCCTTCAGTTTTCCTAGAGGATGATTTTCCTCGCTTATCTGTGCGTGTGGACTCCCCGGCGGATTCTCGCTCTGTGCAAGTGCCTGGTGTGGATCCCGCGGCGGTTCCGGATGTCGCTTCGTCTGGACCGGATGTGTCTGCCCCGCCGGTGAGCTCGGGGGACCTGGGGGCGCCTGTTTCGGACCTTCATCGTTCGATGACTGTGGAGGTGCATCCGATGGCCTTGGGGATGCTGTAAGGGTGGTGCCTGAGTCTCCTGCTGGAGGCCATGTGCTTCCTGGGGCTGACGGTGCGGTGGTATGTGTCTCTCCACCCACGTCTTCTGCCTCGTCGCCTCTGGGAGTTTCCTCATTGCCGAGTCCCTCTTCTATTCTGCATGTTCCATCGGCCTCCCTGGATACCTCAGGTGTGCTGCCGTCTTCCCTTCCGCCTGTTGTGTCTCTCCCTTCTTCGACTCCGGTCTCCGTTCCTGGTGGTGGCTTTTTGCCCCGCGTTGTTGAGGCTGCTGTTCTGCGTGAACGTGCCCCCGATTTTGGGGCCGCCTGTCGATGGTTCTTCTGGGACACCGCTTGTTAGGGGTGACAGCTCCGACGATCAGCAGCCTCTTTTTAAGCGCCGTCGCTCGGCTCGGGGTGCGTCACCTCGCCGGTCGTGGGCAGAGGAGCGTGATGCGATGGAGGATGATGCTGTGTTGCCTTCTGAGTTGGATGCTGTGCCTCCTGCTGGTGGCTCCCCTCAGTGGGCTGTTGCCCCTGGTAAGAGCGACCTTGTGGTGGTATTGACAAAGGATGTGAAGCGGGGGCCTCTGCTCCTGTTCCGGTTGGTGGGGGCTCTGGGGCCCCTGAGGAGCCACCCTCCACGGGTCTCGGTGCAGTTCCTGACACCGAACGGTGTGCACGCCCTGTGCGGCCTGCCATGCAGTCAGATGTGCTTCCCAGTGTGCGCCCGTGTATCCAGCGTCCTCGAGGGGAAACCCGTACCCTTTGTCCTCTCGACCGGCGAGGTGCTCGACGGATCTCCAACAACTGTGATTTTTAAGTGTGATGACTTAGTGCGTCCTGTTCCCTGGTGCCCTTCTACCATCTGGGTTCCACGAGTGCAGTGTTTTGTCTCGGGAGTGCCAAATTCGATGCCTCGGCCTACTGCAGCTCCTGGGTGTTCGATTCCTGACAGTATCCAACTTGTTTGGGAGGCTTATTGTTTACGGTTTCCTGCTCGGGAGTACCCGGAGCAGTATGAGTGATTGGTTTATTGGTGTATTTGGTTTCCGTGTGTGTGTGATGTTTCCCCGGTGCCTGCGTGCACAGGTGGGGGTCTTGTATGTGCGTGTGGTATTGTTCTTGCCCCTGCGTGGCTTGTTTTCTTGTATGTTTTGTGCTTGCATTTGGTGTGTGTGTTTGTGTTGTGGTTGTGGGTGTTGGTGTTATTTCTTTCGTGTTGTTGCGCTCGCCCTGTGTATTGTGTTGGGGTGGCGGGCGGTGTGGTTGTGTATGTCGCTTGTGTGCGTGTGTTTCTTATCTTGTCCTTGGGACATTGCATTATTATGTGTGCAGCATTGTTGTGATATGTTCTCTCTGTTTATGTCTTTACATGTTTTTGTTGTTTTAATTTTGTTGTTTCCTGTGCTTTGTATGTTTGCCTCTGTGTCGGATGGTTTATGAGGCCTGTTATTGTATTACATAATCCCCCGTGGAGAGGGGTGGGATTGCTGCATGGGTAACAGCTCCTCCTCCATATCTATCTACCCAGGCTTTGCGCCTGGAGAGGACACTCCAGCTTCGCCTCACAGCGTCGAACCAACATGGAAGGAAGTGACAGTCTACCGGTTTTAAGTCTCTGCTCGATTGGCGAAGAGTGTGACGCCAGGGGTGCTTCTGACGGTGGGAGGGGTCATCGTGCCCCACTGGGCAGCTACGCCCGCCTCAAGCTGGCAAACCCCAGCCAATAAGGTGTTGCCTCGCCACGGTCCGTTAACCTCACTGGGTGCGTGGGGTTTGGGTGAAACCCGACAAGCGGCCCGACAACTTTGCACCAAGCAATACCATACCCAAAAGAAAATATCAACTGCCTAAAGCTGGGCACATGGAACGTCAGGACACTGACACCAGGGTTTTCTCTGACGACCTGCAAGAAATCAATGACGCCCGAAAAACAGCAATCATTGATAGGGAGCTGAGCAAACTGCAGATGGATATTGTTGCTCTCCAAGAGACCAGGCTCCTGGATCAGGATCTGTGAGAGAGAGGACCTTCTCTTTCTTCTGGCAAGGAAAACCACCTGATGAGACCAGAGAACATGGTGTGTGGATTTGCCGTCAGGAATACACTGTTGGGATACATTATGCCACCGATGGGGGGAAACCGAACGAATTCTGTCTCTGCAACTGCACTCCCAAACAGGACCAGTCAATGTAATTAGTGCATATGCACCAACCCTGACTTCTCCAGCAGAGGCAAAGGAAAAATTCTACGATGACCTCTCAACAGAGTCATAGCAAAAATCCTGTAAAGGAGCCACTGTTTATCCTCGGCGACTTCAACGCCAGAGTGGGTGCCGAGCACAACATTTGGCCACTTGTCTGGGTAAATTCGGCATAGGGAGGATGAATGAGAACGGGCAACGTTTGCTAGAACTCTGCTGCCTTCATGGTCTCTTGTGTCACCAACACGTTCTTGGCACAAAGCCTCAACACCGAGTATCTTGGAGACACCCCAGATCAAGCACTGGCACCAGCTTGACCTGATTCTTACCAGGCGTGCAAGTTTACCCAGTGTCAAGATTACGCGTAGCTACCAGAGTGCTGTCTGTGACACCGACCACTCCTGGTCTGTAGCAGGGTCAAGATGCAACCAAGAAGATTCATCACTCAAAAAAGACGGGCAGACCTCGCATCGACACCACTAAGACCCAAAACCCAGGACCAGGTGAATGAAAGATTTGCACGAGTGCTCGAGGAAGCTCTCCCTGGCCCAGCCGGGGTCACTGCCTGTAAAAGATGGGAACACTTCAGAGACGCTGTGTTCAACGCTGCCATTTTCCACCTTTGGCAAGAAGACCAGCAGGTCGGCTGACTGGTTCGAGGCTCACTCGGAAGAGATGACACCTGTCATTGAAGAGAAGAGAAACGCCTTGGCAGCCTACAAAGCCTGCCAAGTCAGCGCAACTTACAGATCCTTCGGGCCATCCGCTGCAAAGTACAGCAGAGCGCCAGGCGATGTGCCAACAACTATTGGCTCCAGCTCTGCTCCCAGATACAGACTGCAGCGGATACAGGCAATGTAAGGGGAATGTATGACGGCATCAAGCAGGCCCTCGGCCCAATCCAGAGGAAGACGCTCCTCTGAAATCTGCCACTGGCGAGGTGATTCAGGACCGACACTGCAGCTGAAGCGCTGGGTCGAGCACTACTCTGAGCTATACGCCAGGGACAATGTGGTCACCGAAGACGCCTGAGCGCCATTGAGTGTCTGCCTGTGCTAATGGAGCTCGACAGCGAACCGACCCTCGAAGAACTCAGTGATGCCCTAGACTCCCTTGCTCCTGGTAAAGCTCTGGCAAAGATGGCATTCCTGCTGAGGACCTTGAAGTGCTGCAGAGGTAGCCTGCTCATGGAGCTGCATGAAATTCTCTGTCTCTGCTGGAAGAAGGAGAGGTGCCACAGGACATGAGGGATGCCAACATCGTCACGCTGTATAAGAATAAAGGTGACAGGGGCGACTGCAACAACTACCGTGGAATCTCCCTCCTCAGTACTGTCGGAAAGCTGTTTGCTCGAGTCGCATTGAAGAGGCTCCAAGTACTTGCAGAGAGAGTCTATCCAGAATCACAATGCGGATTCGAGCTGACAGGTCCACAATCGACATGGTCTTTCCCTCAGACAACTGCAGGAGAAATGCAGGGAACAGAAGCAGCCACTCTTCATAGCCTTCATAGATCTGCGAAGGCCTTCGACCTCGTCAGCAGGGATGGCCTGTTCAAGATCCTCCCAAGATCGGATGCCCACCGGCTCCTCAGCATCATCAGATCTTTCCATGAGAACATGAGGGGCACCGTGTCTTTGATGGACTAACATCAGACGCCTTTGACATCCGAAGTGGAGTAAAGCAGGGCGCATACTGGCTCCAACCCTATTCGATGGATTTTCTTCGCAGTTATGCTGCGGCACGCCTTGGATCTGTCACGGAAGCATTTACCTCCGGACCAGGTCGGATGGAAGCTCTTTAACCTCGCCAGGCTGAGAGCCAAGACGAAGGTTCGGCTGAGGTGTCTGCGCGACNGTCCAAAAATAAATTCATATTTTTTTGTGCTAATTAGATTTGTGTCAGTTAAATAGTTACAAGCGCGAGTATGCGACATCATACTCGGTACAGATATAACTTATGCAAGCACATATCCTGCATTTTGCCAATAAAATATACTTCAAGAATAACAATTGTTCGACCATTTAACTTATTTTTAAATTAGGTAACTGAAATAATAACACACAATACAGATATATTTACTTACAGTTGTGGATCCTCACTGATTGTAGGCCTCTGTACTACAGAGGCCTACAGCTGGTCTACTACACCTACTAATACCTAGTATTAAGTCTACAGCTAATACACACGAGCTGAACGTACACGAGCACCTTAAAATTACAACAGTCAAACTATCATTACTGCCCAGAGCTGAGGGAAAGAGAGAGAAGAGTAACCGTGTTAGTGATCAGGACGACCACCAAACACCGGCTCCTCGAGACATACATAAAGCAGTGAAAACTGTGGAGATCAGAAGTTAAAGTTCATAAAAATTGACATACAAGCCACATATATTCCACTGAAGACCACTTAGCGTGGACGGTAGAGCGACGGTCTCGCTTCATGCGGGTCGGCGTTCAATTCCCGACCGTCCAAGTGGTTGGCACCATTCCTTCCCCCCCCCCTCCCATCCGATCCCAAATCCTTATCCCTTCCAAATACTATATAGTCGTAATGGCTTGGCGCTTTCCCCTGATAGTTTCCTTCCTTTCCACTGAAGAATGGACAGAGCAAACAACAGAGATAACTTAAAAAAACAGAAAAGCTAAAGCAAAGGACACAGGCTATTAGGGAAGATCAGGAGAAAGTTCAGTGAAATGAGAGTAAGGGGCCAAGAAGGTCAAGTGTGTGATGGGACGAGGCACCAGTGAACTCACATGGTTCAGTGAGGAAGGCGGCGGCGCCAGGGAGGGGGTGGTCGAGGGAGTGGGGCTGAAGGCTAGAAGTGGCAGCGTGCACAGCAGTATCAGGCTCAGCACCAGAGGCGGTGCTGACCCTCTCTGGTGGATATCAAGGGCTACGGGCTACTTGGATATCAAGGACAACGAGAATTTCCATCGCAAGATCAGCCGACTCTGCTACAGAGATGGGAGGAGATGCAGGAGCAAAGACGAAGACTGGGAGAGTCTGGTTTAACTGGTTGGTTAAACTGGTTTAACTTGTCTGGTTGTTTTTAGAGGTTAACTGGGAGAGGAAGAGGAACCAGGATTGTGTTTGGAGGGAGAGAGGACAATGCGAAAGTAGCTGGTAGATGGAGAGACATTAGGCTGAGACATATTTCTCCATGGGTGAAGGTCGTCACAGTGGATACAGAAGGCGGTGGAGATGTAGTGCAAATACAGCAGGTAGAAGACTGGGAACAAACAGTGGAAACAACGACCTTGGCCTCGGATTGCAGAGGATCACAAGAGGGAGGGAATTATTAGAGGAAAGCGCTAAGCCATCACGACTATATAGCACTGGGAAGGGATCAGGATAAGATTTGGGATGGGACGGGGAAAAGCAATGGTGCCCAACCACTTGGACGGTCAGGGATTGAACGCCGACCTGCATGAAGCGAAACCGTCCAGCCCAAGTGGTTGAACAGAAGAGGGAGCTGGTGGAGGTGCCGTGGTTCAAGGCTTAAGACACACTTGTGGAACTGAGGAAGAGAAGGTGGGGAAGAGTATAGTGCGATGCAACACACGAGCATAAGTAATGTCAGAGAAGGTAAAGACGGCAGACTTGATGTCTTGCCTCGGAGCAAAATATACGATTCTTGTTATAAGTTGAGGATATTTGGTTCAAATTTATAGTGCATGCATGTGTAGGTGAAGGCAGGGTGGGCCTGACCGCAGTTGATGCTGCAAGCTTAGGAAGAAGACCAATCCGTCTTAGAATGACCATGATCACCACACAAGGCAAAGGGACATCTCGCTACTGCACTTCAAGGAACCATGTCCAAATATCCAACACCTATTACAGAGGCATGGAGAGTGGATGTACCCTTGAACAGAGCGTCTGTTTACGTCGTCTGAACAGATGCGTCGTCGTGAACAGGGGTGTGTTCGACGACGACAACGACGGGGTCGAGTGACTCAATCTGGAGGATAGAATATCCTTGGGCCTATATATATTAACATGTATATAATATCCTCATAGCAGTCTTTGAGATCCCTATCTTCAGACACATGGTGCAAAAAAACGACTGTGCTAACGTTAGCATTTAAATGGATATTTTTGGAGACTTTTTGATTTTTGGAGAACACTGGTGAGGCTGAGGCTGGGGCCTCACCAATGTATGACGCAGTAGCTAGGCAGGCCGCTTCCTTCTGAGAAGAGATGCACGTACTAGTCCGGATGGAGGTTAAAAGGTTACACAAGGTTCTTATGCATGTGTAAATCATCAGGAAGTGTATGTTGATCGTGACATATATGAAAATACTTAGCATACAAAGCGGGGCCAAACAGATCATGGAACGTACAAGTGGTTGAAGAAATCATGCGTGTTGGGAGTGCGGTGACTACCCCGTGATACCCTAGTAAGGAAGGGGGAGAAAGGTGTAGATGTCAACGAAATATGGAACCACTCGAGGTGCCGCAGAAGTCACCGCTGGGGCTTGGGACTCAACCCTACCAAGAAAGTGGGAGGGGAATGGAGAGGATCAGTTGGAGTAGCGTAAGTAAATATCAAAAGGAGGCACCAAGCCGGGAAGACTATATGTAGCAGTGGAGTAGCTTAAGATCATCCCTGGTCTGGGTCCAACATAACACGGACTAGAGCCCCATGTTCCATCAATCTCCAACTCGGGGGCCTGGACTCCTGGCCCCACGAGCCGGTGTTTGAGAAGTCGTTTCAGCTACCATGCATCATTGTCTGAAAAGCTCAGGAGTCAAGGGAGGCTGAGCACTGACCAGTGCAGGAAGAAGCGCATCATACCAGGCGTCACTCTCCTACACCAGTGCCAAGACCCCTTTCTCCTCGCTCAAGTCTGGACACCCAAGCAATCTCCTTGGGCAGCCCCTCACGTGTGACACTTCCAGAGGGTGCTCCAATGGCCCGAACGGGTGGTGTCTTCCGTTTGTTCTATTTCGCACATACACGGCCGGTAGAGGAGGAGGAGGAGGAGGCCGAGGACACCCCCTTCCCCAGAGAGGCTCACGGGAGCTCCCTCCCCACAGCTGGTCAAAATAGCATTTCACCTTTGTAAATGCACATTAATGACACTATGTAAAAACACCCATCGAACACTGTTTATATAGTGCAGAGTTAAATCTGTATTTATGTATGTAGGTTAGATTGGCATTTTAAAAGCATTACAATCACCGTCTGTGGTTGATTGTTCAATAAATCACTGAACTATATGTTTAACACATCTTTAACCCTGTTGATGGAGGACAGAAGAAAATGCATATATGACGGTTAGCATTGTAAATGTGTGGCCACGTCTGTGGTAGAGAGAAGGAAACAACAAACTGAGGGAGCTCACTAAGTGAAAGTCTTCAGGGGGAAGACAGTTTTACACTTACAGTGAAACCTTATAGTTAAAGGAACCTACTCCACTTCATTGGGATTTGTATAGAATATACATAAAATAAAAATTTTAAATTAAAAAAAATTACAATTTATATACCATTCTTAATCAGGACAGAATACACATGTACTTCACTCTATAGAACTCATTATCAACGAACGAATGGCTCATTTTCAAACAGTTACACTGGAAGACAAATTATCAGGCTTATAGCAAAACATGAATAAATGTTTGCTTAATGTGGTTGATTGTATACAAAATTCGAAAACAGTTGACCAAACTAGCAACAAAATGGGTGGCACAATCATGCGCAAACTGATACAAACAAAATTTATTAAATTTTAAATATGCAACACATTAATAAATGTCAAAATAATAATAACATATTAGGCAAATATTGTTGATTATCGCATACAAATGAAAGCTTTACCTTGGCACACACAAACTATGACATGGGACACACACACATGCTATGACATGGGCACACATATACAAACTATAACATGGGACACACACATACAAACAATGACATGGGCACACACATACAAACTATAACATGGGCACACACATACAAACTATAACATGGGCACACACATACAAATTATGACATGGACACACACATACAAACAATGACATGGGCACTCACATGCAAACTATAACATGGGCACACATACAAACTATGACAAGCTGTTTCGTAATGGAGAACAGAAAAAAATACATTCCTAGTACAAATTATGTCACATAACCATGTTTCTCATACTGCTGTAATGGCCTTATGTAATAACACACTCATGTATTACAAAGTAAACCACCTGAAACCATTTAATTGACTTGTTCTAGTAAAAAATAAATGATTTCTAAATAACGATGTAAATGTTTACAAATTATTACTACGACATTTTTAGCTCGCTGTATGCATAATTAAAATAGCAGATTACTTAGCAAATAAAGTGATAAGGTTTTTACAAGAATTGTATAGCAATATCTGTGAGATCCCTTTTTTTTATCTGTCAGAGGGGAGTCGGACACTGTCACATGTCAGAGGGGAATTGGACTCTGTCTCATGCATCAAGAAGGTACTTAGATGAACAACGTGGCCTTTGTGGTGTTATAATTTGTCATTTGATAAGAATGAACGTTATCACAGACTAAAGAATGAACAAATTCATGACAACAGTGAATATTCTGTAGAAATAATTAAATATTTAACTTTAATTTAAGATAATTTGTCAAATTCGTGTTATCCATAGAAATATCAAAATAAATATAATTAAATAATTAACATGTAGTAAGTATTTTAAGACATCGAACCCCCACAGTTGGACATGAAGGAGGTGACAACATTTCGGTAGGCCAGATTTACGAAGTAGTTACGCAAGCACTTATAAAACATCTTTTCTCAATGTTTAACGGTTTTGTTTACAATTATTAAACAGTTAATGATTTTCGAAGCACCAGGAGGCTGTTTATAACATTAACAGCAGTTTATTGGGACGTTTTCATGCTTGTAAACCGTTTAATAAATGTAACCAAAGCCGTCAAAGATCGAGGCAAGATGTACACGTTCGTAAGTACTTGCGTAACTGCTTCGTGAATCTGGCTGGACTATTAATGTGTGATGATATGATGGTCCAGGACACACACTGACCAAAACGTCAATTTCTAAACAATCAGATGTGAGAGTTGGGCGACTCACTTGGAACCACTGTTGTGACTTACTGTCTGGACATTAATATATATTATTGATACAAGTGATATACATTACATTATATATTCTGGAAATTTTCCAGTAACAGAACTTTTAATGCCGATATTTAATTATGTGTCAATATTTAGGTGCCACTCCCGGCTGGCATTCCCCGACACTTCGACTGGGAATCATGGCATTATACATTAAATTAATAGACAAAATATTTCCTAAAACCAGCAAATATATGCTGGTTTTATCAATAAATGAGAACACTAATATAAGAACATTAAAATTTAGGAAACTACACAAGGCCTATTGACACATACGAAGCAGCTCCTATTAAAATAGCAAAACCATTTTACAAGATGTCCTTATATAGTATTATATCATAATCACCACTAATTCTCTAACCAGTTGCAACCCGTCTTCCTAATTGCACGTCGCATCTCGACGCGTACCTTACCTAGGGACAAAAACTTGCGTACAAGAAAATGGTTGCGAAATTGACACTGTCCCGATTTCTGTTGGTGGGTCCTCTGATAGGTTAGGATAGGGCCACTTCAGTTCGACAGTGTCTTGACGTTGGGAACGCCCACGAGATCGGGCTGGACCAACAAGCTCTGCGTACATTCTTCCGCGGGTTTATACAACAGTAACCTTCCTGCTGGAGGACATCAGTTTCTGCTCCTCATGAGGCTCACCGTCATCTTCCCTGGGATAAGCAGGTGATGGGCTCCGCAGCACTCCACTCTCACCACCACCATCAGACTCCTCCAGGTCCTCTAGTAATACTCTTGATGGTGATCTCCCCCCATACACCGCACCACCTCTTCCTACACCTCCTGCAGCAGGGTGTTCCTGGGGTGGAGGGGAGAGTCGGCTACTCCCTGGAGTGGTTGTTCCAGCGGCGGGTGATCCTGGCTCCACCTCTCCGTGGCTGCTGCTGTTGACCGGCATCATCGGAGCCACGCCGTTCATGCTACTTGCTCTGCAATGTTGCAACATTGGCAGGGCTTATACATAAAATAATGTTTGTTAAGAAAAAAGTGACTTTAAAACAATATTTAATTAAGAAACTAATGACAAAATTTGTAAAACAAATTAACATTGATAAGAATTGGTCATTCAACTGTAACCTATTATCATTGCTGAGACATTATCCAACTAGATCATTATCATCATTATTAAGGCCAAAAATTGTCGAATTAGAAAATGGTAGCCTCTCGCAAAATTGGCATACTGTCCCGTTTTCTGTTTTAGGTCCTCTGGTAAATTAGGATAAGGGCACTTTAGTACGACACTTTAATGACGTTGGGGAAACCTTAGAAGGAAAAGCTGCATATTAGGCCTATCAGACCCGTTGTGACGTATCCAACCTCATAATAGTTATTTAAAATATACAATGTTAAATCACCCATTACTCCCTCTTAAAATAAACTCATCAAATCTAGCTATTTTTAAGTGATCTGTAGAGAATATCTAGCTATTTTCTCTACATGATCTGTTAACAAATCAGAAATCACAGTTGTAATTATTATCAACAAAACCCTATACACAGCGCTGCCCATAGTGTACTCACCTAGTTGTGCTTGCGGGGGTCGAGCTTCGGCTCCCTGGTCCCGCCTCTCACCTGTCAATCAACCAGTGAACAGGTTCCTGAGCCTACTGGGCTCTATCATATCTACATTTGAAACTATGTATGGAGTCAGCCTCCACCACATCACAGCCTGATGCATCATACCATTGTATGCGCGCGCACACCTCTGTACCAGGCCGCTGGGAGGTCTTCATTGTACTCCCGTTCATCCGTAGCCAGGAATAATGAACCACTTGTGTATACCTCTCTGTAACTATCACGATGGAGGGCTGGCATACATTAAAATCATAAAAAATAATAATGTTAGGCTTCTCTAAGCAACTTTATTTTGTCTTGGCTATACATTTTTGTATTGTTTAATGCAAACTGCCAAATGAACGCTTCGCACCTGACATGATCGAACATACTGGTAAGGTTATAACAGCCCGTCCTCCAAACAAAGATCCAAAAGTGATTCCATGCACCCGCCAAACCCCCTGTTTATGAATGAAAAGCGGTTTACACACGACTCACAACTGCTGACGTTCGAACATATCCGGAACAAGTGCTTCACTGACGAATTTTGTTCGAATCACAACGCTATAAATGCTTCACCCACGTACTACAAATACAAATAATCGCCAACAGAACCTAAACACCTGACCTAACCTATCCTATGCCTATATATACACAATATGCCAATATATTATAATATTTATTTATACTTGAGAAAATTCCCGTTTTGAATGAACAGCATGTTAAAATTTATGAATGCGTCTGTGGGGTCGACCGCTGGATGTAATGGACTGAGTCGAGGACGGGTTGGGTTATAATTACTAGTCGCAGATAAAGATTGATAGATATATATTTACTCCGTGGATTTTGCAAGCCTCATCTAAACAGTATTTCGAATTTGGATATATGGTCCTCCCGCGCTACTCATAAAGGGATGCTGACAAAACTGTCAACAGGGGAAAAAACAAGTAGTAGCTTTAGTATGTCCAGGAATACTACTCACCAGCGGGCCCTCAAAGCAATAATACATACTTCTTGGGGCAGCAGGTGCAGTAGTCTGATAGAGTCCAGTGTTTGCCGAACTCCTCCCCCTCCTCCAGCGTCTGCGGCAGGTGCTGGTGGAGCGTCTCCGGCAGCAACAGGGAGAACACGCCACCCAAGTTCAAAAGGACGCCCATGATGATCAGGGGCAGGACCATCATCTCCGATCCCTGTCAATCACACGGGTCATCAATGTCATTATTTAAAACCAGAGTCGAGACAAAGTGATTCGTATAGGCCTTTAAGTTAAATTGGTAGCTTACTCAGTATACAAATTCTTTTTTTAAATATCTAGTAATGCTTTGTTTATTTTGTACGTCTATTCCGATCATAATTAGGTACATATGTATTTATGCAGCTACCCTACTAGACTATATGTAAGCATTACACCGTGTGGCAAAAGCTATAGCTATGAAATACTATGAAATCCCCCTCTCGCAGCATAGTCAGCCATGCAGGGCCAGGTGATCAGCAGCCAGCCTGCACTTGCTAACTTAGGATGCATTATGAGGATATCCTCAATAACACGAGAGTGAATAAAGTTAACGCAAAGCTCCAGGTAACTTCATACCTGGCAAGTTTGAAGGGTCTAATGACTGAACACTCAACCATGAAGTGTGTACAGGAACTCTGTGACCGAGTTGCTAACAGTTTACACAAGGAATGGTCAGGATTGAGAGATTCCGTCCCTTGTGTGGTAACATGTCACGGGTAACGTTAACCCCGCCTGATCCTGGCAACCACAAAGTCGCACTGTCCGGTACAAGTTTTCTGCGGCCCATATACATAAGTTTAAGAGATGTAAACAAATCATAACTTTTTACGCTGATGCTTTCAGGCATTTTTGAGTCTGATTTCTCTCATACCAAACCTAAATGTTTGGAGCAATATTGTCTTAATGATAAGAAAT
This sequence comes from Procambarus virginalis, assembly GCA_020271785.1. Taxonomy (NCBI): domain Eukaryota; kingdom Metazoa; phylum Arthropoda; class Malacostraca; order Decapoda; family Cambaridae; genus Procambarus; species Procambarus virginalis. Next base: position 68,442 of record WNGS01164506.1, on the reverse strand, counting down.
GGAGGATACCTAAGTCTAGTTCAACAGCATCCTTGTAGTAAGATAGATTTCGCTGCTACGTCATTGTTATCATGATAGGCTGTGTTTGTGCGTCAATGTGTACCCAGCCCCAACAATAACACACTCGAGGCGTGCTCGAGAACATTAGACACTAATCACGAGTAACACAAGATACTTACATGGTTAGAGTGTGTTATTCTATTGAATCCGCTTCATATCACATAGAATCACAGTATGTACATAACCCTCCAGGATTATGTAGACACTGATTCCATGTATTTTTTTTTATCTTACTTCTTAGCACTCTTTCTCAAAGATTTTTGTGTGTTGTTAGTGATATTGGTCTATAATTTTGTTTACATTTTTGCTACCTCTAAAGTGGCGCGATCTCCACTGTTTTAAGTAAGTCTGGGATAACACCCTGACACACTTAGAGAGATTTAGGGACCTGTCTTCCACTTCTAAGTTTTCAGCCATGTAATTTATCACTCTTGTTGAAACATGCAATAACGGGTTTTGTTTAGATGGAAGTGTGAAAACATTTCCAGAAATAAATATGTATTACATAATGATTTATTATATCTGTATAATGAAGTATTTTATATTAGTCAGCAATACATCTGATGCAGGTGGTTTCGAAGCCCGTCGTCAAACGAACCACCCATAACTTGAATCAAATGAAACTCAGGACACAAGGAAGCCACGTAACATCCGGGAGCTTGTGAGCCTCGTTTACCAGGTAGTTAATGAGAGGGATGACGATAGGGCCGATCATGCCCGCCACCGCCGACACAGAGAGGCCCATGCCCCGCACCACCGTTGGGTACAGCTCCGAGGCCATCAGCGGCAGCACCACGAAGGACGAGGAGATGCCGAACTTGCCCACGCAGTACAGAGCCAGCGTCACTGTTGGGTCTGGCGGGAAAATACATCTTTAACAATTCTTCCCCAACACGAAGGTTCTTTTAGGGGGTTGAAACAAACATCTTGACCAATATTACTAATAAAAATTTATCAGTTACATTTTTCAATAGTTCATATTGTTATTCCGAAATTGAAGAAATCTGTATTAACATGAAAATTTGTCTCTATAGCTATTTAAGGGGGCGTTATTTCCAAATTTGTCCAAAATATGCAATAAATGAAAACTCGTTCGATTTCAATCAAACTTTTTTGACAAGTTGTATATCAAAAGGGTTTCATCTGGTCCGAGTCTCAGCATCGTAGCATAGAAAGGAAGGGAGAAAAAAAAATATTGAATTGTGTCAAAAAATTTCCAAAATAGTCAAAAACGATTATCAAACAAAAGTGTCAACTGAAATCATGTCTATGACTCTCCGCTATCACAATAGCATATATTAAAAACAATTATAATTAGTTTTATTAAAAAAAATTAGTAAAAATAAGGCAATTTTTTTTTGTAATTTTATCTCTTTAGTTTATAGGGCGATTTGCAGGAAACTTGTACACCTGACTGCACGTAAGCCTATTTGTATGGGTGTCAATTCTGGAGGAAATTGGTTGATGTCAACCTCAAGTCACAGATGGCAACACCTTAGACTTTATTTTTTACTTATTTATTTTCAAGTAACATAAACGTTCAAATATCTCTCATTTTTTATTCATTTACATGAAACTTACGCCTTATATGTAAAGTTTGTCTCTAAAATATGTGGAAGCATTTTTTCCCCGAGTTCATTTATTGATTTATAAATAGCAATAAACATGATATATTTGCATAATTTTGGGGTAACTTTGACTATTTGTATTAGGAAAACTAAAGACGTTTTGGAAAATCCCTTCTACAGATCCTTTATTATATGCTAATGTGTCAGAAAAGTGTCATAGAATGATTATATCTGAAAGGTGTGTGTGTAAATACACACTTTAAAATGTGTAAAATTCGTTGAAAAAAAAATAAAAATCACCCTTACTATTTAGGCTACAGTACTGAAACTTGGAACAGTTGCAGCCCTTTTCATATACAACTAGTCAAAAAAATATGGGTTGACATTGTATAAATTAATATAAATTAAGTTGTTCAAAGTATATCTATACTCTAGAGATATTTGTCAATACCCTGGCTATGTACATCTTGCTCTCCACCACTAACCATTCTGCGTGACAACTGTGGCCACACAGGCGCTGCCTCCGACCACCATGGAGAAGCAGAGGGTCCAGCGGCGGCCCCAATACTCCATGGACGGCCACAAGAAGAGGTACGTGGGCAGCTCTGCACAGCCTGCCAGGAAGAAGTTGAGGTAGGCGTTCCCTCCAAGAGCTGGGGCGTAGTACGACAGTCCGACGTACACCGACGTGTTGGTGAACCTAGTAGGGGAGCACATACACACACGGCTAGTTGGCGAGCTGGCTAGATAAGTGTGTTACAATGTGAATATGTTGTCAGAATAATGAGGATATTAATGTAAGTATTTTACACGACTGATCCCAAGGACCGATTATTTAACTTGACCACTGATGGTAGTGGTGATGACAGGGGAAACTTGACGATTGTGCTGGATGTGTCTAGAAACAATAAATGAAGCCATATATGCGAAACATAGCGGATGTAACATAACATGGGCGATGTGATATAACATGATGGACATGATTTAACAGACATGCCATAACAGTGCTATGAACAAAAGACAATACTTGTAATTAACTATCAAAAGGTTTAGTGCACAGCCAGACTACGTCTAGTCATTAATTTTAATCTTTCATCTGGTTTATTATATAACGTCTTGTTGCACTGATAATAATGTAACTGTTTGTCTATACTATAAATTATAATATTGCCAAGTCTTATAATCCAATATTCCAGTAGGAGGGTTATCTCTAGTGGGTCTTCGCGTGTTGCAGATTACTCCAGTATGGGCAATTAGTGTAATTGAGTATATTAAGCTGTAAAGGGGGATTTCTTGTACGTCGAGCGAGCAGAGGGAAGACGGGCACTGTCCGTGTCCACCCCAAATGTTGCCGTGTTCTCCCTGATCTTGTCTAAATGTTAAGTAGCAGAGCTTTACTTGCATCGTTAGACGTTATACTTGCCAGAAATAATGTCTCAGTTTAGTTCCTTTTCACTTCTTACTCAGAAGTATTATTAGGATGAGGCAGTGTAGATTACTCATGCGAGAGGATGAGTAAGGGCTCACTTATAACATTTAGTAGTAGTGTTAATTATTATTTTTTTTGGCATGGCATGTTAATATATGTTGGTGCAGCATACGTCATAGTACTGGAGAGTGGGGGACCCCCGGCCGTACGTCATAGTACTGGAGAGTGGGGGACCCCTGGGCGTACGTCATAGTACTGGAGAGTGGGGGACCCCCGGCCGTACGTCATAGTACTGGAGAGTGGGGGAGCCCCCGGCCGTACGTCATAGTACTGGAGAGTGGGGGGACCCCCGGGCGAAACATGACTTATTGTTTAGTGTAAACGAGTAGGTTATACTTCCTCGTCACCGTCAGCGACCGAGGTAATTGTGGTGTTTCCAGCGCGGTTCTGCAATTAACCCGGACTCATTAACTTGCATCATTATTATTGTTAAGTTAATTATATCATGTTTCTTATATAGTCCCAATTATACTGGTTGTTTACCATGTGTTTTTAGTCATCCCATACTTTAATTAATATAGTTAGATTCGTCAGGTTATCCTAAACAAAAAATATTTTTATATCTTTATATGCGAATGCATGCTACATAAATACAAATAAAAACAAATACAAAGAAAGAAACCAAAAAGTACAAATTACAAAGAAACAGAACAATAAGCCCTAAACCAAACCCACACAAATCCATGAAACACAAATACAGAAGTACAATACAACAGATACATACAAAAAAGACAATACATAAGTCAACCCAAAACGGACACAAAAGCAGCACAAGGTACAAACAAAACAATTCAACAAGTGAACAAGGCCTGAAGGACCCACAACAAAACATCAAACTAAACACATTAATATGCCAAAGGCAAGTGACAAAAGTGGGAAGGCAATGCCTACAAAAAAAAAAAAAAAAAAAAAGTAGTTAGTAAACAGTTGATTGACAGTTAAGAGGCGGGCCGAAAGAGCAAAGCTCAACCCCCGCAAACACAACTAGATGAATACAACTAGGTGAATACATTTATGCAGATAATCCTTTACCGGAAATCACAAACAGTAGTATGCCTCCCATACGATACGCTCATCTTCCTTAAGACGACTTCCAGACTTCCCCAGAGGGCGCGACATAAACTCAGGAACATCAGAGACGAAAGCCTGTACACCGGGCACCCACACTGTGGACGAGCACCAGAGGACCGGGCGCACCCTGACTCCCATACTGGGTCCAGACTCCTCAGCAGCAACCGACACGGCACCCCCCCCCCGACGAGGCGACCACTCCCCCTTCCCCCTGGAAGGGGGCTGCAACACTTGGGACGACACTACAGGGTCTACACTCACAACGAACTGCAGGGCACCGGGCACAGGCACAGAGCACCCCCCCCCCCACCCCCGGCAACCATCCTTCTTATTAAGTCTTACTACGAGATCACGGGCCGCATCAGCAACCACAGGAAGGGGCACACCTCCCACTTCGGGAAGGCTACAGCAGGAGGCACTGGGGAGGAGGGGGGGGGGAGGCGGAAACGGTAACCAACACAACGCCCCCACACCAGCATCCACATCTGTCGCATGAACATCTGCCACCACCACCTCTGTGTCCACCGGAAAATCAGCAAGTACTGACCCCTCGACGCCGGAAGACATGCAGCTCGCAAAATCCCTCATGTCCGCTCAGGCGGAAACTTCCGATGCCAACACAATTGAAGAGTACCTTAGGGTCAGGAACAGGTCATCTGAGCTCTCCACCACCACAGAATCCGAGTCGCGAGTGATGAAGGGAGGCTGCGTTCTGGCACTGGCACGCAAAACCACATCATGGCCACGACAGGGGGGACAGGCCCAAACATAACAGGATGCCGTGACCCCCCACACACCACAGGCACATCAGGCAGAAGAGCGGACGAGCCACGGAACAACAGGTCACAGCAGCCGCAGAAGTGGGAGGCGGGGGAACCACACCCACGCCTCCAGCACCCACGGCAGCCGCAGACGACGGCGGCACAAACACCCGGCGTCCGACCCTCACCAGCTGTAGCCGCATTACGTACAGGCACGTCATCCAAGGGCACATCCATACCCACCAGAGCCTCTGCATCAACTAGCAGAGGGAAGTCCTCTTCATAGAAGAGATTTACCAGAACGACGACGCCGCAGAGCACTCAGCAGCCAGGTGGCCTGACATCCCACAACGGAAACACATCCGCAGCTGCCGTGCATAGTAAGCACAGACGGTGTATCCCATTAACCTGACAGAGGAAGGGATGTCAGACCAAAGCTTCATTTCCAGTGTCCGAATGCCGTTGAGGACGCCCCTCAAGCGACCGGAAGCGAGAGCATTCCTCCATACAGTCATTACCTTTCCGAACTGGCCAAAATACCGCTTCAACAATTCCTCCGGGAATTCAATAGGGGCGCCATGTACACTGACATATGTGAAAGCGCCACTGCGGTCGGAGATAACCGACCCAGCAGCACCCGGCAACTGGAAACTACACCCTTCACAGCACTGCAGTTACACCCAGTAGTCCTCACCATTGGAGAACGTCACCACTGCTCGATGCCTCGTCAAAAGTTGACGAAGCATCGTCAACTCCAAACACGGCTCCCATGTCGACATCCGGCACATCAAACAGCGTCCGTTCCACAGCAGGGTACTCCACATTGTCGGAATACTCTAGGCCAACTGACAGACCTGAACACTTGGGTCAAGGCCCCCCCCTCCCCAATCTAGCAGAGCACGCCAGGCGTAAGGCCCCAGCCAACCACCACAACAACGACTAGCCGCTAGTACAGCACACCCACGACTCATTTCCCATGTGTTTTAAGTCATCCCATAGTTTAGTTAATATAGTTAGATTCATCAGGTTATCCTTAAAGATCAGGTGGCCGGGCAAGATTAGTGGTGACAGATCAATGACATGACACCAACTGGCCACAATCAAGGATTATAACAAAGAAATGTGACATGCATAACATAACATTTAATGACAGACGTGACCTACCAAATAAAGGTCACAATAAGAGTCTTGCGACAGAGGTTGGGCGTCTTGAAGAGGTCGAGGACACCATAGGTTCGTTGGGTCATCGATCCCTGTTCCTGCCCACTCAAATACTTCTCCACCTCGTACTTTCTCTATGGGGGTCAAAGGTCAAAACTGATTTCAATTTGGTTTAAATGTGTCCTTGATAGGTTTTATGAGTGAGAAACCTGAAATAATATGAAAAATATATAAGTAATTATATACATAGTGAGGACATTTGATATTCCAAGACTTTTGTGGGTTTCCAGTCATGTTGATCCCGTATTGTAACACTGGAGACCATGTCCAGCTAACTTACCTTAATGCTTACTAGCCCAGTTGACTTGCCTAAAGGCCGACTAGCCCAGCTGACTTACCCTAAGGTTGGCCATGTAGTCGGGCGAGAGAACCTTGCCGTTTACCCTGGCCATTTTCTTCATAATCTTCTCAGCCTCGGAGAGTCGGCCATTGGCCAGCAGCCATCTTGGTGATTCAGGCAATACCCTGTGGGAGCAGAGATACACTCACACATGGGACTGTAAGACACCCTGTAGGAACAGGGACATGGGACTCTGGGACACCCTGTTATGTTGCCTTAGCAACATAGCTCATACTTTAACGACGCCTCATCAACACACAGTGGTATAATCATAAGGCTAACCGCTCAACACAAACACCTCAGCTGCAACACACAACCATTGCAAGTAGACTCGCCCAAGATATGTATTTACAAGTCTCCAGAATATCATTATGAAACAATTACACCAATAATGATGATCCCTGCTTTTTAAGGCATCTTCGATGTTAAAAACTGGCTCTACTGTTCCTAAATGATAATCTGTCTTATTTAATCTGGTTTACCAGCACGGTGTTGGTGGCCGCAAGCTGACAAACGTGCCGGTAGAAGGGCAGACGAAGGTATTATTATATGTACCACCAGAAGGTGGCCATTATACACACCTCCAGAAGGCCATAATATGCACCAGCAGCAGGAGGAGGAGGCCATAATACGAACCACCAGAAGCAGAAGAAGGCGAGGAAAGGTATGGTGGTGGCGAGGGCGAGCTGCGACCAGTCCCTGACCAGGTAGGCCACGCCCGCCAGCATGATGAGGGTGCAGGAGTACGCCACGTTCATCACCACCGTCGTGTACGTCCTCTGCGACGGCCCCACCAGCTCGATAGCTGCGGGGGCGACGTGCACACAGTTATAGTGTCATGGTACAGGTCATGGTACAAGTGTATAATGGTGGTCATGGCAGAAGTATCATGGTACAGAAGCATCATCTGGTACAAGTGTATAATGGTGGTCTGTCGATATGCAGAAGTGAGAGTGTGTGTATGTTCGTGTGTGCAAGATTGGAGGCTAGACGCTTGGGGGGGGGGGGGGTTGTTAGGCTCACCTAACTTGCATGATGATTGGTGAAGGGTCGGTGGCCAGTACAGGCGGCTCGGGGTCGGCCCCATTGTTCCTATTGTTCCATTGTTCCCTACTGCAGTGCCCGGAAACAAAATTGGTGAAATGTGACTGGCCGAGTCCCTATAAGTTATTCCTGGAGCAAATCCCCTTGTCACAAGCGTTTGGGCCCGGGGTACATATGACCCACGAGGCACATATGGAACTATATGGTTTATAGCCATGAGTCAGGTGTGAAACCATGGGCTCTGTACCCATGAGTCAGATGTGTGGAACCCTGAATTGGATGTGTCATCTAGCAAGAAAAAAGCCATCAGAAGTATCATTTGAATTGCCACATAAACAAAAGCCACGAGTGTGTTCATAAAGAGTAATCTAAGGTACTGTTTCCCTTAGTGTTTTATATTCATGCTGCTGTTTGTGTACATTAAGAAAGAATATATTACACATATTACAAAATACAAAATAGTTAAAAAATCAATAAAAAAAATACAAAATAGTTAAAAAAAAATCAATACGTGTACATAACCAGAGTATGTTTCAAAATGATATGTAAACCATTTTATCGCTAGTCACATCTGAGCCTAACGACGAACTATTAATGGGCAACAGATGCAATTTTGAGGAATTAGAAAAGAAGGATGAATAGAGGTAACAGGACCAGGCGTGTGTATACAGGAGTAAGGGGGACAGGCAGATTAACAGGACCAAGACAGGTGTACACCGGAGCAGACACAGCAAGAGGCAGGCCGCCCACGCAACACGGGCACCAGCAGCTCACCAAGGACCATGGGCGTGGACATGATGGCGGGCACAGTGAAGCCCACGCCCACACGACACACAAGCCACCAGGTGAAGGAGGGCGTGAAGGCTGTGGCGATCCCAAACACACACTCGATCACCAGGTAGATGAAGAAGGCCGGCCGGCGCCCACACCTGCAATCAACAGTATTGTGAGTAATAATAACATTGCATCTTGTGAGATAGTCCCCCAGGAAACGTAATGACGGGGGTTCGAAGCCATGCGGTGGGTGTTCCCCCCACGCACCTGTCCTAGTCAACCCTCGATGATGATGATGAGGTTCGAATCATGTCAGATGCTAAGAACTATAGCCTCATTAATATTTGCAGGGTGACTGATGGGTGGGTGGGGATTGTAATATAGGGATGAAGGAGAGGATTTCTAGGGTCAAGCCCCCATGCCCACTTTGAAGGCGGTTCGTCCCTATGCCCTCCATTAAATTAGATGAAATGTTCTGTTCTGAGTTCATAGAGTATTAGTATTGGCTCAAATATTACTGTATTCAGATATGTTGACCTGCAAAGCACATTGTTGTGATGGAAGATGACATTCGACTACATGTGCTAGGGGGAGAACATGTGCTAGGGGGAGAACATGTGCTAGGGGGAGAACATGTGCTAGGGGGGAGAACATGTGCTAGGGGGAA
>WNGS01164504.1:0-11790 GCA_020271785.1 Procambarus virginalis | reverse complement strand
GAACAATTGTGCTTTTTTCATTACAAGAGGTTGATAAGGGGCTACTTTACTTATAAGTTACTTATAAATGTTTTTGTAATTTAAGTATAAAACATTACTTTAATATTGCACCAAGTAACATAACATTTACTGCATATCACATTATTTACAGCAAATTCTTGCACAAGGGTAGGCCATTTTAGGCTGGTGTTGTACAGCAACCTAGTTTAATTTATTGTGCTAACCTGGTGTAAGGGTAAGAATTTTTACACTTGTCTAGAGTTGAACATATATTACAACTTAGCAAGTACATATTTTTATGCAGTATTCATGACAACCAAAGTTGTGTTGTCAACCTGATATTCATACAATACAATTATAGGTATAATTTAACTATATTCATTTCACCTTTGAGTGTTAACCCTGTGTCTCTGTACCAACCAAGAGTGATAAAGAAGGGCTAACTTGCGGATACCAGCATTGATACAGGCTTACCACTCAAATTATAGCGTGTATGATTATATACAGTAGTGTATATTTTAAATGATAAACAGCTCTAGTTCGGAAACTAGTAGCTCTACTAATTCAAGTGCCAGAAATAGTTAAAGTCCATACGACTAGCAAGTACTTCCAAGATGTCTACTCTCAAAAATGTAAAATTAACCCTTACGGGCTTAAAGGGACATCTCACAAGGCAGATTAACAAATGTGAAGACATGAGTGACCAAACTCCAGTTAATTATGCAGCACTGGAAAACTATCTTAAGCTTACAAGGAACAAATATGACCGTGTGTTGCAACAAATGAAAGAATATCAAGATTTACTTAACATTTCCAGTATTGATGAAATTACGATGAACAATATTCTCCAAGAACACTCTGATTATGAAGATGCAATGTTTGTAAAATTACAACACTATGACGATTTGATAAACGCCCATAAGGCCAATATAAATATTGCAGCCACAACTACCCAGAATCAGACAGCACCAGAAGTCAAATTACCATCACTCAGTCTCCCAACTTTTTTTGGAACAGAGGACGAGTGTTGGGACAATTTTTGGAGCAAATTTGTCGTTTCTGTGGATTCTAATGCCTATGTACCAAAGACGACAAAGTTTACATATTTACAGAGTGTCTTGAAGGATGAAGCGTTTCAGGTAGTCTGTAATCTGAATCACACAGATGACGATTATGACAATGCCGTACAACTCCTTATGGAGAATTATGCAAAACCCGAAAGGACTATCAGAATTCTAACCCAGACGCTGTTAGATATTAAACATCCAAATAATACAGCAGTCTCACTCCAAGCCTTTAGATTGGAGCTTGAGTCTTTGCTTAAGGCACTTAAAAATAAAGTGAACTTGGATGCATCAGACTGGATAATCCAAGTCCATATGACACGCAAATTACCCAGGGACATCCTGGATAAGCTGTTTGTGTGTATGGAAAGTCATCTCTGACCGTAACAGAGATTACAAAGGGGTTACAAACCATCATAGAACGAGAAAGAGTTAACCCAGATGAAAAGCGACATCTAAACCTTCGTCTACTACTAATAGTAAACAACAGAGTACAAACAGTACTCCAAACAAATCTAAAACAACTTCTCCCTCCCCAAAGTGGAAAACAAGGCAGTGTGGGCACATATGCAGTTTTTTTTTTTTTATTTTTATTTTTACATGGAAACATGCAAATTAAATACAATAAAAACCATTACAAACCAAAGAGAAACAAAAACAAAACCCATCAGCCAGAAGGGCCGACAGGACAGCATAACAAAATACAACACTCAAAAAGGCATGTAAAGTACAGTACATAGGAGAAACACATGCAGTACAAAGTATAAACAAAGACAAACCAACAAAAACATAGGCGCATATCAAACAGTACAAAACCATCGGTACACAACAAACAATACCGGCCTGAAGGACCAATACCCAAAATAAAGAACACATAAACCAGACCTGAATGCACAGAGAAAGCAGAGGAGAACAATAACAAAAATAAATCAATAACATGGCACAATGGACATGGCACACTAACAAGGTAAACCAGAAACAGAAACAAAAAAAAAAAAAAAATTCCGCACAAAAACCCCTCACGTAAGAGAGCAAACAGCATAGCCAGAAGGGCACAGAATACAACAAAGCAAATAAACATAATTCAAGAAAAGGTATAGCCTAAATTACCATTTAGCAAACAAGGACGACATCGGCCTGAAGGGTACACAATAAACATCACACAACATACCAAAGCCCAAGACACACGCGATACACATAGCAAGCACACGGACTATCAGGACTGCGCATACTTTTCCGGCCACTCCGCTGCCGGAAAAAGAGTACAATACGCCTCCCACAACACCAGGATGTTGTCCGGAATAGGGGGACGAAAGAGCGTCCGAGGATCGGGCATCGAAATCGGCACACCTGCAACAAATGCCTGAGCGTCTGGAACCCAGACAGTCGTGGGGCACCACGGAATAGGCTTCACGCGGTCATGATAGAGAATCTCCACAGGGTTGGTTTTCGAATCATACGCCACGCCGTTGGCCAAGATGAACGGGACGGGCTTCCCCTTGCAGGCGCGGGCAACTGGCCTCGCACTCGTAACGTCGGCAGCCTCACAGGGCTCTGCAGCAACCCCCGGACGGGACACCTGCAGTGGCCCCCCTCGCCGAACATCCTTCTTTAGTACCAATACTAGGTCGCGGCCCGCACCAGCACCCCCCTCACCAACATCCGGAGGAGCAACACCCCCCACTGCGGGGAACCGCTGACAGAAGAAACAGGAGGTGAATCATACACACACTCCTTGTCATCAGCAGGTACATGGACGTCAGCGTCCACCACCACATGTCCCGAAGACCCATCGGCGTCGAAATCCACCACATCAGCCCATGCAGTAGAAGAACGCCTGGACCGTTTGGGCACCGGGCGCACATCCTCAGAGCCGGAGGCGGACCCAGAACCACGGGCAGCACAAGCCGTGCGGACCAACGCCCGTCTCATGACTGCAGCAGCCTCAACCGCAGGGGGAACCGGACCACACACAACCGGGGACCCCACAGCCACTTCAGCATCCAGCACAGCTGTGATCCGAGTCGAGGAGACAGGGCCAGGCGCAGCATCTGAAGACAGGTGAACAGGCGATGAGGAGGGCGCAGCATAAAGGGCCACTGGAGCAGCAGGGACAGGAGCAGGAACAGGAGCAGGAGGATCCACCGATATCATCGCAACAGCCTGAGGAGGGCCGGCGACATCCGGGGAAACGTCAGGGGACGCCGGGGGAGCCGCAACATCGAGCCGGTCGGTCTCCGCATCCCCGAAGTCCTCGTCCAGGGGAAGCGGAGGGAAATCTTCTTCCCTAAAGAGGTTGACAGGTGCAACCGGATCCGCCTCGCACCCGGCAGCCTGATGCCCCATCAAGCCACACCGGAAACAGGTCCTAGGCTGCCGGGCATAGTACACCCGGATGTAGCATCCCAGAAGCCGGACCGAAGATGGAATGTCCGACCGCAGGCGCATACCCAAGGTGCGAATGTTAGTCCGCCTCCCGGCATACCTCCCTGAGGATATCGTGTTGACCCTCACACTGATGACGGGCCCAAACCGCTGGAAATAACGCCGCAGAAGATCCTCGGGAAACTCTAGTGGCGCCCCATGCACACTGACATAGGTCAGCGCACCACTCCTGTCTGATATGGAGACTGAGCCGGCACCCCCCGGCAATGACAACGAGCGTCCCTCGTAGCGACTGAGGAAGGCACGGTACACCTCCTCCGTCGCCAGCTTGATGACAACACGATGAGCAGTCACCAGCTCAATTCCGTCGACATCTAGCACCGGGACATGAAGCATGTCGCACAGCACCACCGCTACCTCTGGATAACCAGCACGTCCAGAGAACTCCAGGCCTACGGAGTTCACGCGCTTAATCGCTGGTAGGGGACCACCCATGGTAAGCCAACACCTGCCACGTCTGCACTCCGCCAGTCAGGCAACAACACTGGGGGGTGGGGGGGGCAGCTACGCCCGCCACCTGGCGATCAAACGGCTGACTACCCTAGCAGTCACGGAGGGACACGTCCGCACTCCACGGCTGCTCAGGGTCAACCCACAACTTCTCCTCCCCAAAGTGGAAACAAGGCAGTGTGGGCACATATGCAGTTGGTACCTCCAAACCTACAGGTAATGCGTCACCCAAATCGGTGACTCCTCAAGATACTGTTAACGTCTGGAGACATGTGGACAATCACATTCCATGTACATTTGCAGATGTTTCCCTGATCGTGCAACACGCATAAAACGACTCAAGGAGTTACATAGATGTACCAAGTGTATAGGGAACATCATCCCGACACCTGCACATCTACAATATGCACCTGTAATAGGTGCCATAAGGGTCAACACCATACAGCACTTTGTGGACTCAAGTACAAAGTCTGCCAAACCACAGGAGGAGGAAGGAACTACCACTTCAGTACAGCTTTGTACTGTGCTACCTGACATAAGTGTCTTCTCAACAAGGTCTAAACATAAATCAGCTCTACCTACTGCACGATTGATCATTAGAAATGGAGAGAACAAAGCCACCGTACGTGGATTATTTGATCAAGGGTCCCGGTTGACCTTTATATCCAAAGAGTTGGTAGATACACTGAAACTTACACCTGTAGAGGAGACACGAATAAACATAGCAGGATTCCTGACTGACTCAGGAGCCCGAGTCTTCAAGGTAGTACAACCCAAAGTACGATTAGGAGGTTACGAACAAAAGGTACAAGCTCTAGTAGTAGATAGATTCCCAACAGATCTGTATGTATATGGTCTGGGAACAACAGCCAAATTCCTGACAAAAAGGGAATTCATTTGCTGATAAAATCACATCAGACAACCTTTCCAATATTGGAATCCTTATGGGATCAGATGTCTACCATAAGTTTATCAAAGGAAAGGAAGACAAACACGGTATGAACGTGTTACCATTTGCAGGTGGCTATTTGCTAACAGGCCCAGTATTACGGCTAAAAAACCCGCACCTGTAGACCACCAACATGCCAACCCAGTAATGGTTGCATGACTAGGAGTCCAGTCTCCACTGCAACTCGGAGACATGTCCGAGGAAGAGCTTGATACCCTGTGCATAAGTTATGGGACCTGGCAACTCCGGCATTGTCCCTGAACAACCTAGCCCAGATGATGACTGGACTTACAAACAATACCTGGACTCAGTTATATACAGAGATAATCAATACTGGGTCAGGTTACCATGGAAGCTGAATCACCCTCAGCTACCCGTCAACCATTTTATGGCACAAAACCAATTGAGATCACAGGTGTTGCGCTTACAAAGACAACCTGAGAACTTGAAGTTGTACCATGAAATAATACAGAAGCAACTCGATGAAAAATTTATCGAAGTTGTTACAAATGATAACCCAAAGGAAGGTCACTACTTACCACATCATTGTGTACAGAAGAATTCTGCAACTACCCCATTACGGATAGTATTTAATTGCAGTGCTAAAACGAGCCGAGTAGTGTTTCGTTAAATGACTGCCTTCAAACTGGCCCTAGCCTAACACAAGGTTTTACGACGTGCTGTTAAAGTTCCGTATTGGGACTTATGCATATACGGCCGACATCAGCGAGGCATTCCTTAGGGTAGGTCTTCAAGAAGAAGACCGGAACTACACAAAGTTCCTATGGATTAAGGAACCTAACGATCCGAACAGTGAATTAATCACTTACCGGTTTGCGTCCGTCCTTTTCGGCGCCACGTCATCTCCCTTTCTGCTCCAAGCTACCTTAGATACGCACTTGAAGAAGTCCAATAGCCCGAACAAGATGGAAATTAGCAAAAACCTGTATGTGGATAATTTTCAAGGTACAACCAACAGTGAAAGTAAACTGTTGGACATATACAATGAGGCCAATCGAGAATTAATGGGAGCCAATATGCCCCTCCAGTCTTGGGTCTCTAACAATGACAAATTAAATCAACTGATCTCAACTGAATTTCCCGATTACCAAGTACCTGAGATGACAAAGGTACTAGGTGTCGAATGGAACATGACAACCGATCAGTTGACAATCAAGTCAGTGGAGCCAGATACCACTAACTTAACAATGAGAAAATAACTATCACAAGTCAGCAAACCCTTCGACCCATTAGGACTATTAAGCCCAGTACTGATTAATGGGAAGATGATAATACAGGAATGTTGGCAACAAAAGATAGGCTGGGATGATCTTCTGACACCTGCCTTACAAGAAAAATGGCAAGGGTTAGTAAAAGATTTAAGTACCCTAGAGTCTGTCAAGTTCCCTAGGAACACAGTAGTAAATGAAAAAGAACCAATTAAGCTACATGTATTTTGTGATGCCTCAGGAAAGGCTTATGGCACAGTAGCTTACCTGGTGTCAAATGGGCAAGCCAATTTGCTCACATCAAAGGCCAGAGTGGCACCTTTAAAGAAAAGATCACTGCCACAACTGGAATTAACAGCCTTACTGCTAGGTGTAAGATTGGCTCATTATCTGAACAAGGCCTTAAGCCACATCCACTTTAAAGAAACAATAGTATGGTCAGATAATGAGGCAGTGCTACAGTGGGTTAAGAACAATAACAGTAAGAATCCTTACGTGAGTAACCGCGTTAAGGAAATACGAGAGTTGTCAGCAGGGTATAAACTAAGATATGTACCCACTAAAGAGAATCCAGCTGACTATCTCTCCCGAGGACTGACTTTACGGCAATTAACAAAGGCAGAGTTCAATCTACCTCAGTGGCTAATCAGCGACCAGTGGCCTGAACAAAAGCCACAAGTCATTGTGACCAATGTCACTGTTCCCACTGAGAACCCAGAACCACCTCGGACTTTGGTAATTGATCCTACTCGGTACTCTGAACTGAACAAACTTATAGGTGTCACCCAAGTAGTGTTTGATTTTCTAAAGAAATAGGAATCAAGCATAAATTCCCTAATGCCCTAAGGTATTGGTCAAAAGAGCCAGATCGACACATTCTGGACAGAATTTGACAATGTTCCAAAGAAGCTACAACATGATCTGGGTCTCTGGTTAGACACTGACAATTATAATATAATCAGATGCGGAGGCCGCTTACAGCACGCTGCATAGATCTGGAAGCAAAAAATCCAATATTGCTCCATCGTCACCACATAGTAAGCAAACTAATTGTGTTACATATACACAAATACTGCACTCTGCATGGTGGGGTATTAGATACTCTTACGGACTTAAGACAACTGTATTGGCTACCCCAAGGTAGACAGACAGTAAAATCAATAATCAAATCCTGTGTTATTTGCCGGAGATACGATGCCAGAGTGTGTCCATATCCTGGCCCTCCTCCACTTCCAAAGAACGAGTCGTACATTTCGTCCCTTTGAGACAACAGGAGTAGATTTCACAGGAGCACTAACACTGACAGGCACTAAAGACAAGAAACCAGTAAAAGCTTACATCTGTCTTTTACTTGTGCCACAACAAGTGCAGTCCATCTAGAAGTGACTCCCGATATGAGTGCCGAAGCATTCTTACAGGCTTTTCGCAGGTTTGCTTCACGCAGATCCTGTCCTATTTAATGATCTCAGACAAGAGTCCAACTTAGTGGCAGGAGAAGCATGTCTGAGGAAAATCTGGACACATCCAAAGGTACGCACAGCCCTAAATCAACGGCAGTGCCATTGGAAATTCATACCTCCCAGAGCACCATGGCACGGAGGCTTCTATGAACGCATGGTTGGTACGGTGAAACGTTCTCTACGGAAACCCTACACCGCAAAAGATTGACCTGCAGGAGCTTCAAACAGTAGTCATAGAGATAGAAGCACGAGTCAATAACCGACCACTTACCTACCTCTCATGATGATGTTNCCAACAACACCTGGAGCGAACACCTGCTCCAGCTACAACGATTGTTCTACAAGCTCCTGAAAGCCGGCCTCACCATCAATTTGGGCAAGTCCACCTTCGCGAAAGGTAAAGTGCGGTACCTGGGTCATGTTATAGGGAGTGGCAGCCTGGCTCCGTTAAACATTCACATTCAAGCAATCCAACAGTATCCACAGCCTACTACCAGGAAGCAGCTCCTGCGCTTCCTTGGTCTTGCTTCCTATTACCGTAGGTTTGTGAAGAATTTTAGCACTGTTGCAACCCCATTAATCACCTTAACCAGTCCCAAGCAACGGTATAATTGGACCAGAGAGCAAACCGTTGCATTCGAACAACTCAAATTCCTCCTCTGTTCTAATCCCATTCTCGCCTCACCAGATATCAAGAAGCCTTTCATCCTCCATGTCGACGCCAGTGGTACCGGCATCGGAAGTGTCTTAATGCAGCAGCGAGGCGAGGAGGTTCTACCTGTCAGCTACTACAGTTACAAGTTGAAGCCTCGTCAGAAGAACTACAGTACTATAGAGAAGGAACTCCTGTCCATCGTCCTGAGCTTACAACAATTTGCACCATATCTGCACGGTGCTAGGTCCACTACCATCTATTCGGACCACAACCCTCTGAGATTCTTACATCAAGCCCAATTTAATAACCAACGTCTGCTGCGATGGGCTTTATATCTTCAAGGCTTCAATTTAAAGATCTGCTACATCAAGGGGCCTGATAACATCATCGCTGACGCCCTCTCCAGAGTGCATGAGGTAGAGGCAGCTCCACCTCCCACTCTACCTCCAGTGGACATGATTCACCCGAAACAGCAGGCTTCGGGGGAGAGTTGTGACGATAATCTCTTATCAGAGATTTAGCCTGCTATTTCTCCGACTCATCCTGTCCTCATCAATATACAAGACAAGTTTTGTAGTGGCTAAACGTACATATTAAGATCAGCACCACTCCAGCACCTGCTGCACCTGGTCGACGCGCCGAACCCTTCAACTGCCTAACTAGCGACTTGCGGCCATCCAGCTTCCTCATTGGCCGCCAACGAACACTCCACTCCGGCTCCTCGCCAATCACAAGACCTCGCCAGTTATTGTTGGAGTCCCTTGCGTTTCTGCCAGCCAGAATAGTGTGTGCTCGCAAGCTATGAACTCCTAAGTGACTCGCCTTGTGTGGTCAAATAGAGGTTTATAGTTAGTGCATATATTCCAGCATTCATATTTTATTTACTTTTGTATGTCAATTCTCCTCCCCATTAACGTAACCTATTTTCATGTTTATGTATTTTTTTCCACTTGACATTTTTTACCATTAAGCCAAGATTTTGCATTTGTTTCAATTTGTGTTGTTTTATTGTTATTAAAATCCAGTTTTTATTATTGTCTTTCGTATTTCCGACTTTACCACAGATTACCAATCACGCAGTCATTCTTTTTTTTCTCTTTTTTTTCCTTTTCTTTTTTTATATATTATATGTGGCCCAGCACTGACACCTGCCAGTTGGAAGACTGCCGACCACCATTTCCAACTCGTTACCGACACAATATATATATATATATATATATATATATATATATATATATATATATATATATATATGTATGTATGTATATAATATATGTATGTATGTCTAGCCGACGCTTGAAACACTCCAACGACCCCCACACCTATTGCCTTGCAACACCTTTGCCTATTTTAACACGTGTACCAGGATTAAACCCCCAAGCCATCCTAAAGTTTCTCATCGTAGTAAATATTAAGAAATGAGACTGACCAAATGAGGCCCTTAGACACCTCCTCCCCGGGCAAGAACGGCGATTCAGACTGACCAAACAAACATCAGAGCAATTAAGGAGTGAGAATATTCCCCCATTAGCCAGAATAACCTTACATCGAGGGGACATATTAAAGGCTTATCAAGCTACACATCTACTTGAGACTGACATTACAAACAGCTGTGGTACTGAGCCGTAATAGTTAACGCTTGTCTCTTGGTCATTCCCTTTCCCATGGTCACTAAATCAACCCCTTTACCCTGTCCCTTCATCAAGTCTCTCTCCCACACACCTGTTCCAGGTCCTCCCTCTAGACTTTCTTATGGTTTATACCTCGTTGTGTTGTTTCTTTTCATTCTGCTTTCAACAAATCTTATTTTCTATATCTATCTGTCTCTCATTCTTGGCAACTCTGCACTTGTCTCTTCATTCTCCTCTCCCCTTGTTAATGTGTTTTTAATCTTTTATTGCATCTGTCTCTCCTCAGCATGTGTACATCTGTCTCTCCTCACCATGTGTACATCTGTCTCTCCTCGCCATGTGTGTACATCTGTCTCTCCTCACCATGTGTGTACACCTGTCTCTCCTCACCATGTGTGTACATCTGTCTCTCCTCACCATGTGTGTACATCTGTCTCTCCTCGCCATGTGTGTACACCTGTCTCTCCTCACCATGTGTGTACATCTGTCTCTCCTCACCATGTGTGTACATCTGTCTCTCCTCACCATGTGTACATCTCTCTCCCCTCACCATGTGTACATCTGTCTCTCCTCACCATGTGTACACCTGTCTCTCCTCACGATGTGTGTACACCTGTCTCTCCTTGCCATGTGTGTACATCTGTCTCTCCTCGCCATGTGTGTACATCTGTCTCTCCTCACCATGTGTGCATCTGTCTCTCCTCAGCATGTGTACATCTGTCTCTCCTCACCATGTGTACATCTGTCTCTCCTCACCATGTGTGCATCTGTCTCTCCTCACCATGTGTA
The DNA here is from genome assembly GCA_020271785.1 of Procambarus virginalis. Lineage (NCBI taxonomy): Eukaryota > Metazoa > Arthropoda > Malacostraca > Decapoda > Cambaridae > Procambarus > Procambarus virginalis. Next base: position 1,118 of record WNGS01164504.1, on the reverse strand, counting down.
CACCTGTCTCTCCTCACCATGTGTGTACATCTGTCTCTCCTCACCATGTGTGTACACCTGTCTCTCCTCACCATGTGTGTACACCTGTCTCTCCTCACCATGTGTGTACATCTGTCTCCCCTCACCATGTGTGTACATCTGTCTGCCCTCACCATGTGTGTACATCTGTCTGCCCTCACCATGTGTGTACATTTGTCTCTCCTCACCACGTGTACACCTCACCACGTGTACACCTCACTACGTGTTAACCTCACCACGTGTACACCTCACCACGTGTACACCTCACCACGTGTACACCTCACCACGTGTACACCTCACCACGTGTACACCTCACCACGTGTACACCTCACCACGTGTACACCTCACCACGTGTACACCTCACCGCGTGTACACCTCACCACGTGTTCACCTCACCACATGTACACCTCACTACGTGTTCACCTCACATGTGTACACCTCACTACGTGTTCACCTCACATGTGTACACCTCACTACGTGTTCACCTCACATGTGTACACCTCACTACGTGTTCACCTCACATGTGTACACCTCACCACGTGTACACCTCACCACGTGTACACCTCACCACGTGTACACCTCACCACGTGTACACCTCACCACGTGTACACCTCACCATGTGTACACCTCACCACGTGTACACCTCACCACGTGTACACCTCACCACGTGTACACCTCACCACGTGTTCACCTCACCACGTGTACACCTCACTACGTGTTCACCTCACATGTGTACACTTCACTACGTGTTCACCTCACATGTGTACACCTCACTACGTGTTCACCTCACATGTGTACACCTCACCACGTGTACACCTCACTACGTGTTCACCTCACATGTGTACACCTCACCACGTGTACACCTCACCACGTGTACACCTCACTACGTACACCTCACCACGTGTACACCTCACCACGTGTACACGTCACTACGTGTACACCTCACTACGTGTACACTTCACCACGTGTACACCTCACCACGTGTTCACCTCACATGTGTACACCTCACCACGTGTACACCTCACCACGTGTACACCTCACTACGTGTTCACCTCACATGTGTACACCTCACCACGTGTACACCTCACCACGTGTACACC
>WNGS01164503.1:60788-74363 GCA_020271785.1 Procambarus virginalis | reverse complement strand
ATGTGAGTGTACCACATTTTACACCCTCATATACCATGCACACACCTGTAATAGATATATTTAGGGAACTGTTACTAATTCCTTGTATCCAAGCAGGTAAATTGGACTTGGAGCTAGAAGTAGCTGAGTAGAGAGTTGAACTATACACATATTGTACCTAGCTGTATGCCAACGCTTGTAGCCTCCCACAGCCGCCATTACGTAACACCATGAGGCACAGAGCCACACCATTTGATGCTAAATCTACACAGCCTTAGCAGGCCCATACTACAGGCTCAGATAAACCCACTCTAATTATAGTAGAAGTAGTGTTCCTAACTAGTTATAATTATTGAAATAATAGTAGATTAGACCACCATATGTGGTATAATATAAAATTACAATAAATTAAACTTAGGTAAACAATTGGTAGTTTAAGAAGGAGCCATCTTAAAGTGGTTTAAGCTACAAACTGTCCCTCCAATTTATGTGAGATTAATTTCAGGCAGTTTTAACAAGTACATACAGTCCACTCTATTAATTCTTACTTACTAAGAATATAAATAAGATAAACTTTATTTTATTGAAGTCAATTTAAAAGGAGATATACTGCCTGGAGTTTTTACCACATAATATATGGTCCTTTGAACCTAGATGATTATTACAGTTAACCAGTAGGTACATTGCATCTAGATATAAGATCCTGATATATAACAGTAGTGCAATATTATACACAAATTATAGCAGGAAGACATTGCTATATATTTGCATTTTTCTAGCCTAACTTTTCAATCTCATAGCAAACAAAACTTACAACAAAGCACTATTATTGTTCTGAGGCCTGTGCCAAAGAACAATTGTGCCTTTTTCATTACAAGAGGTTGATAAGAGGCTACTTTACTTATAAGTTACTTATAAATGTATTTGTAATTTAAATTTAATTATATAAAACATTACTTTAATATTGCACCAAGTAACATAATATTTACTGCATACCACATTATTTACAGCAAATTCTTGCACAAGGGTAGGACATTTTAGGCTGATGTTGTACAGCAACCTAGTTTAATTTATTGTGCTAACCTGGTGTAAGGGTAAGAATTTTTATACTTGTCTAGAGTTGAACATATATTACACCTAGCAAGTACATATTTTTATGCAGTATTCATGACAATCCGAGTTGTGTTGTCAACCTGATATTCATACAGTATAACTATAGGTAAAATTTAACTATAATCATTTCACCTTTTGAGTGTTAACCTGTGTCTCTGTACCAACCAAGAGTGATAAAGACGGGCTAACTTGCGGAATACCAGCATTGATATAGGCATACCACTCAAATTATAGCGTGTATGATTATATACAGTAGTGTATATTTTATTTATTTATTTATTTATTTATTTATTCATATACAAGAAGGTACATTGGGAATGTGAGAATATATAATATGGTAATTACAATCTTGTAAAGCCACTAGTACGCGCAGCGTTTCGGGCAGGTCCTTAATCTAAGAAAATTTTTAGTAGGTAAATACTAGCAAAAATTATAAAAAGGAAATGATAACAGTTACATGGCAAGAAAAGAAAAAAGAAAAAAAAAAGATGAGAGAAAATTGTAGGTACAGTATAATAAAGCACTTAGGTAGCTAAGATTGATTGCAATGAAAGCTTGAATGGTAGTTGACAAAATTTGGTAGGCACAATACAGCAAATGGCTAGCACATAAAGGAAGACAGCAATGAACACAATGATAAGGTTGTTTGGGTTAAGTACATAAGAATTAGGAGATTGGGTAACACTAGATACAGAGCAAAAAATAAAGCTCAGTGTAGGAAACTAAGAAGATGAAATTAAGTACTTTTTGGTTTTGTTTTTAAATAAGGCAAAAGTTTTACAGTTTTTCAATTCACTAGGGAGTGAGTTCCATAGACTAGGTCCCTTAATTTGCATAGAGTGTTTACACAGATTAAGTTTGACCCTGGGGATATCAAAGAGATATTTATTTCTGGTGTGGTGATAATGGGTCCTATTACATCTGTCCAGAGAGAGTTTCAGAGCATGGTTTGCATTTAAGAACAGGGTTTTGTAGATGTAGTTGACACAAGAGAATGTGTGGAGGGAGTTAATATTTAGCAAGTTTAGGGATTTAAACAAGGGAGCTGAGTGTTGTCTGAAAGCAGAGTTAGTTATTATTCTGATAGCAGATTTTTGCTGGGTGATGATGGGCTTAAGGTGGTTTGCAGTGGTAGACCCCCATGCACAGATACCATAATTAAGATAGGGGTAGATTAGAGCATAATAGAGAGAGAGGAGAGCAGAGTTAGGAACATAATATCTGATTTTGGAGAGTATACCAACTGTCTTAGAGACTTTCTTAGTTATGTGTTGAATGTGGGTGCTGAAGTTGAGTCTCTTGTCTAGGAATAGGCCAAGAAACTTGCCATCATTTTTATTACTGATGTTAATGTTGTCTATCTGTAGCTGAATTGCATTTGATGATTTGCTTCCAAATAAGATGTAGTAAGTCTTTTCGATGTTTAATGTTAGTTTGTTAGTTGACATCCATAAGTGGACTTTTTTTAATTCATTATTCACAACATTATTTAGTGTATGTGGGTTGAGGTCTGAATAGATAAGAGTAGTATCGTCAGCAAACAATATAGGTTTGAGAATATTAGAGACATTAGGCAGATCGTTTATATATATATAAGAAATAGAAGAGGTCCTAAGATGCTGCCCTGTGGCACTCCAACGGTAATTGGTAGGGTGGAAGAAGTTGTTTCATTGATAGTTACATATTGGTGTCTGTCACTAAGATAGGATCGGATGTAGTCAAGGGCAAGGCCTCGGATTCCATAATGCTGGAGTTTAAGTAAGAGGTAGTTGTGATTAACAGTATCAAAGGCTTTTCTTAGGTCAATGAAGAGTCCAATCGGAAACTCATTTTTGTCAAGTGCTGAGTAGATTACGTCAAGGAGACTAATGATTGCATCGTTGGTGCTCTTTTGGGACCTGAAGCCAAACTGGCAGGGGCTGAGTATGTCGAATTTTACAAGGTAGGAATAGAGCTGTTTGTAAATAATTTTTTCAAATATTTTTGATAGAATGGGTAGATTTGATATTGGTCTATAATTGTTTATGTCCGCCGGATTGCCTCCTTTATGGACTAGCGTTACTCTTGCTTTTTTGAGGATATCAGGGAAGGTGTGACACTCTATAGATTTGTTGAACAGTAGGGCTATGGGTGGGGCAAGGGCATGGGAGGCTCTCTTGTATACAATGGACGGAATTTCACTGGTGTTCCCTGCCTTTGTTTTTAGAGAGTGTATGATGGACACAACATCTTCCGGGCTGATTGGTGAAAGGAGAAGAGAGTTTGGTTAGCTGCCTGAGAGATATGTGTTAATATGTGTCTGAGTCTGTGGGATTTTACTGGCAAGATTAGCACCAACCGATGAAAAGAAACTATTAAATTCATTTGCCATTTCTAAATCAGTTGACAGTATATCCCCATCCTTGTAGAGTTTTATTTGGTTATGTGAGTGTTGTTTAGTTCCTAGGATACTAGAGATGGTTTTCCAAGTGCTTTTCATGTTGCCTTTTGCTTCATTGAATCTATTCACATAATATGCAAGTTTTGCCTTTCTTATGATACTGGTAAGCATTGATGAGTACCTTTTAGCTACTTCCTTTGAAACTAGGCCAATCCTAAGTTTCTTTTCATATTCATGTTTCTTGTTGATTGAATTGAGAATGCCGCTTGTGAGCCATGGATTGTTTAATCTTTTGTCAGTTACTTGCTTGGTAAGAAGGGGACAATGAAGGTTGTAGAGGCTTAGAGTTTTGGAGAGGAAGAGGTTAGCTAATGAATTTATATCCTGGGTATTATTGAATTCAGAATCCCAGTTAATATTGTGAAATGCATCTGTAAGATTGCCCAAAGCTGATTCACTGTGTAGCCTAAATGAAAGTTTCTTGCTTTTTGGTGGTGTTATGTCCATGTTCGTTATGAGAAAGGTAGGATAGTGGTCAGTTGTTCTGTCGTAGATTATACCAGATACAAGGGGAGCTGTTATGTTTGTCCATATGTGGTCCAAGGTAGTGGCTGATGTTTGAGTGACTCGGGTAGGTTTGGTGATTGTGGGGATTAGCATACAGGAGTTCATGCTGTTAAGGAAATAGTCAACTTGAGAGCAATTTTGTTGGCCCAGGTCAATATTTAAATGATAAACAGCTCTAGTTCGGAAACTAGTAGCTCTACTAATTTAAGTGCCAGAAATAGTTAAAGTCCATACGACTAGCAAGTACTTCCAAGATGTCTACACTCAAAAATGTAAAATTAACCCTTACGGGCTTAAAGGGACATCTCACAAGGCAGATTAACAAATGTGAAGACATGAGTAACCAAACTCCAGTTAATTATGCAGCACTGGAAAACTATCTTAAGCTTACACGGAACAAAGATGACCATGTGTTGCAACAAATGAAAGAATATCAAGATTTACTAAACATTTCCAGTATTGATGAAGTTACGATGAACAACATTCTCCAAGAACACTCTGATTACGAAGATGCAATGTTTGTAAAATTACAACAATATGACGATTTGATAAACGCCCATAAGGCCAATATAAATATTGCAGCCACAACTACCCAGAATCAGACAGCACCAGAAGTCAAATTACCATCACTCAGTCTCCCAACTTTTTCTGGAACAGAGGACGAGAGTTGGGGCAATTTCTGGAGCAAATTTGCCGATTCTGTGGATTCTAATGCCAATGTACCAAAGACGACAAAGTTTACATGTTTACAGAGTGTCTTGAAGGATGAAGCGTTTCAGGTAGTCTGTAATCTGAATCACACAGATGACGATTATGACAATGCCGTACAACTCCTCAAGGACAATTATGCAAAGCCCGAAAGGACTATCAGAATTCTAACCCAGAAGCTGTTAGATATTAAACATCCAAATAATAGAGCAGTCTCACTCCAAGCCTTTAGATTGGAGCTTGAGTCTTTGCTTAAGGCACTTAAAAATAAAGTGGACTTAGATGCACCAGACTGGATAATCCAAGTCCATATGACACGCAAATTACCCAGGGATATACTAGATAAGCTGTTTGTCTTATTTGGTAAGTCATCCTTAACAGTAACAGAGATTACAAAGGGGTTACAAACCATCATAGAACGAGAAAGAGTTAACCCAGATGAAAAGGCGACATCTAAACCTTCGTCTACTACTAATAGTAAACAACAGAGTACAAACAGTACTCCAAACAAATCTAAAACAACTTCTCCCTCCCCGAAGTGGAAACAAGGCAGTGTGGGCACATATGCAGTTGGTACCTCCAAACCTACAGGTAACGCGTCACCCAAATCGGTGACTCCTCAAGATACTGTTAACGTCTGGAGACCATATCTGTTCTGTGGACAATCACATTCCATGTACAATTGCAGACATTTCCCCGATCGTGCAACACACATAAAACGACTCAAGGAGTTACATAGATGTACCAAGTGTGTAAGGGAACATCATCCCGACACCTGCACAACTACAATACGCACCTGTAATAGGTGCCATAAGGGTCAACACCATACAGCACTTTGTGGGGACTCAAGTACAAAGTCTGCCAAACCATAGGAGGAGGAAGGAACTACCACTTCAGTACAGCTTTGTACTGTGCTACCTGACATAAGTGTCTTCTCAACAAGGTCTAAACATAAATCAGCTCTACCTACTGCACGATTGATCATTAGAAATGGAGAGAACAAAGCCACCGTACGTGGATTATTTGATCAAGGGTCCCAATTGACCTTTATATCCAAAGAGTTGGTAGAAACACTGAAACTTACACCTGTAGAGGAGACACGAATAAACATAGCAGGATTCCTGACTGACTCAGGAGCCCGAGTCTTCAAGGTAGTACAACCCAAAGTACAATTAGGAGGTTACGAACAAAAGGTACAAGCTCTAGTGGTAGATAGATTCCCAACAGATCTGTATGTATATGGTCTGAGGACAACAGCCAAATTCCTAGAAAGAAAGGGAATTCATTTGGCTGATAAAATCACATCAGACAACCTTTCCAATATTCGAATCCTTATGGAATCAGATGTCTACCATAAGTTTATCAAAGGAAAGGAACACAAACACGGTATGAACGTGTTACCATCTGCAGGTGGCTATTTGCTAACAGGCCCAGTATTACGGCTAAAACAACCTGCACCTGTAGACCACCAACATGCCAACCCAGTAATGGTTGCATGACTAGGAGACCAGTCTCCACTGCAACTCAGAGACATGTCCGAGGAAGAGCTTGATCCCCCTGTACATAAGTTATGGGACCTGGCAACTCTCGGCATTGTCCCTGAACAACCTAGCCCAGATGATGACTGGACTTACAAACAATACCTGGACTCAGTTATATACAGAGATAATCAATACTGGGTCAGGTTACCATGGAAGCTGAATCACCCTCAGCTACCCGTCAACCATTTTATGGCACAAAACCAATTGAGATCACAGGTGTTGCGCTTACAAAGACAACCTGAGAACTTGAAGTTGTACCATGAAATAATACAGAAGCAACTCGATGACAAATTTATCGAAGTTGTTACAAATGATAACCCAAAGGAAGGTCACTACTTACCACATCATCCTGTACAGAAAAATTCTGCAACTACCCCATTACGGATAGTATTTAATTGCAGTGCTAAAACGAGGCCGAGTAGTGTTTCGTTAAATGACTGCCTTCAAACTGGCCCTAGCCTAACACAAAGGCTTTACGACGTGCTGTTAAAGTTCCGTATTGGGACTTATGCATATACGGCCGACATCAGCAAGGCATTCCTTAGGGTAGGTCTTCAAGAAGAAGACCGGAACTACACAAAGTTCCTATGGATTAAGGATCCTAACGATCCGAACAGTGAATTAATCACTTACCGGTTTGCGTCCGTCCTTTTCGGCGCCACGTCATCTCCCTTCTGCTCCAAGCTACCTTGGATACGCACTTGAAGAAGTCCAATAGCCCGAACAAGACGGAAATTAGCAAAAACCTGTATGTGGATAATTTTCAAGGTACAACCAACAGTGAAAGTAAACTGTTGGACATATACCATGAGGCCAATCGAGAATTAATGGGAGCCAATATGCCTCTCCAGTCTTGGGTCTCTAACAATGACAAATTAAATCAACTGATCTCAACTGAATTTCCCGACTACCAGGTACCCGAGATGACAAAGGTACTAGGTGTCGAATGGAACACGACAACAGATCAGTTGACAATCAAGTCAGTGGAGCCTGATACCACTAACTTAACAATGAGAAAATTACTATCACAAGTCAGCAAACCCTTCGACCCATTAGGACTATTAAGCCCAATACTGATTAATGGGAAGTTGATAATACAGGAATGTTGGCAACAAAAGATAGGCTGGGATGATCTTCTGACACCTGCCTTACAAGAAAAATGGCAAGGGTTAGTAAAAGATTTAAGTACCCTAGAGTCTGTCAAGTTCCCTAGGAACACAGTAGTAAATGAAAAAGAACCAATTAAGCTACATGTATTTTGTGATGCCTCAGGAAAGGCTTATGGCACAGTAGCTTACCTGGTCTCAAATGGGCAAGCCAATTTGCTCACATCAAAGGCCAGAGTGGCACCTTTAAAGAAAAGATCACTGCCACAACTGGAATTAACAGCCTTACTGCTAGGTGTAAGATTGGCTCATTATCTGATCAAGGCCTTAAGCCACATCCACTTTAAAGAAACAGTAGTTTGGTCAGATAATGAGGCAGTGCTACAGTGGGTTAAGAACAATAACAGTAAGAATCCTTACGTGAGTAACCGCGTTAAGGAAATACGAGAGTTGTCAGCAGGGTATAAACTAAGATATGTACCCACTAAAGAGAATCCAGCTGACTATCTCTCCCGAGGACTGACTTTACGGCAATTAACAAAGGCAGAGATGTGGTTCAATGGACCTCAGTGGCTAATCAGCGACCAGTGGCCTGAACAAAAGCCACAAGTCATTGTGACCAATGTTACTGTTCCCACTGAGAACCCAGAACCACCTCGGACTTTGGTAATTGATCCTACTCGGTACTCTGAACTGAACAAACTTATAGGTGTCACCCAAGTAGTGTTTGATTTTCTAAAGAAAATAGGAATCAAGCATAAATTCCCTAATGCCCTAAGGTATTGGGTCAAAAGAGCTCAGATCGACACATTCGGGACAGAATTTGACAATGTTCCAAAGAAGCTACAACATGATCTGGGTCTCTGGTTAGACACTGACAATTATAACATAATCAGATGCGGAGGCCGCTTACAGCACGCTGACATAGATCTGGAAGCAAAAAATCCAATATTGCTCCCTCGTCACCACATAGTAAGCAAACTAATTGTGTTACATATACACAAATACTGCACTCTGCATGGTGGGGTATTAGATACTCTCACGGACTTAAGACAACAGTACTGGCTACCCCAAGGTAGACAGACAGTAAAATCAATAATCAAATCCTGTGTTATTTGCCGGAGATACGATGCCAGAGTGTGTCCATATCCTGGCCCTCCTCCACTTCCGAAGGAACGAGTCGTACATATTCGTCCCTTTGAGACAACAGGAGTAGATTTCACAGGAGCACTAACACTGACAGGCACTAAAGACAAGAAACCAGTAAAAGCTTACATCTGTCTTTTTACTTGTGCCACAACAAGGGCAGTCCATCTAGAAGTGACTCCCGATATGAGTGCCGAAGCATTCTTACAGGCTTTCCGCAGGTTTGCTTCACGTAGATCCTGTCCTAAGTTAATGATCTCAGACAATGGGTCCAACTTAGTGGCAGGAGAAGCATGTCTGAGGAAAATCTGGACACACCCAAAGGTACGCACAGCCCTAAATCAACGGCAGTGCCATTGGAAATTCATACCTCCCAGAGCACCATGGCACGGAGGCTTCTATGAACGCATGGTTGGTACGGTGAAACGTTCTCTACGGAAAACCCTACACCGCCAAAAGATTGACCTACAGGAGCTTCAAACCGTAGTCATAGAGATAGAAGCACGAGTTAATAACCGACCACTTACCTACCTCTCTGATGATGTTTTGCAGCGTGAACCATTAAGTCCAGCTCATTTGATGTATGGTAGACCTCTCAAAACACTTGTGTCCCTTACGGACGAGGAACCAGAGGATCCTTCATATGTCCAAGAGAGTGATTTGGTTCAACGTTTCAAACATCTATCAAGGGTGATAAGTCGGTGGAATGACGTATGGACTCGAGAATACCTTACAGCTCTGAGAGAGTATCATTACGGGGCAAACAACCCCTACAACAGAATTAACTTGAACCCTGGTGACATAGTTCTGGTGGATAGTGATGGACCACGCTCAGAGTGGCCTATAGGTCAAATAGTCTCTGTTCATCCAGACAGCCAGGGCATCTTGAGAATAGTGAAAGTAAAATGCCGAGGCAACACTACTCTCAAAACTTTAGAGAAATTAGTTCCTTTAGAACTGGCCAGAAAAGAAGACGTGCAACGACTTCCAGCACCCGATACGCCAGTACGGGACATACGTCCCCAAAGGACTGCAGCACAACAATGTAAACTCAAATTAAAGCAGCATTATAATTCTGAAGGAGAAGAATAAAGTGATCGCAGTCCTTACCGGGACTTCGACCCGTGTTCTTCCCCCCCGGAATTATGTCGGGAAACCGACACACACATACACAAATAGCATAGTCTTCCCTTAGTCAGTATCCTCTTAAAATTAGAGAATGGGAGACTCCGTGACGTCATCGACGACGCCGTATATTTACATTATTAAACACTGTTCATACAACAGTTTAATGTCTAAATTGAATAAAAAAGTGTTCAATAAGACTGAATATAATTACTGACACCATAATATAGCTTGACATACTTGTTAACGTAAATTTAACTTAGAAGTGGAACCAAGAGTTCCAGGGCGTTACTTACTGACGCCACCTTCACACGCAAAACAATAACAGAGGGTGCTCGTGTGTGTTGTGTTAATGGCCACATAGGATAGACCTACTCTGCCTTAAGAAACTGCCATATCAACACCACTACTACAACTAAGAGCACTCCAGTATGGCTTACCAAGTATCTTTATGTTTAAATCTGTGTGCACATTTTTAACATTATTAAGATAAGTCGGTTACAATGTATGAATAACACCCAACACAATGTGAGTGTACCACATTTTACACCCTCATATACCATGTCACACCTGTAATAGATATATTTAGGGAACTGTTACTAATTCCTTGTATCCCAAACAGGTAAATTGTGACTTGGAGCAGCAAGTAGCTGAGTAGAGAGTTGAACTATACACATATTGTACCTAGCTGTATGCCAACGCTTGTAGCCTCCCACAGCCACCATACGTAACACCATGAGGCACAGAGCCACACCCATTTGATGCTACATTACACAGCCTTAGCAGGCCCATACTACAGGCTCAGATAAGCCCACTCTAATTATAGTAGAAGTAGTGTTACTAACTAGTAATAATTATTGAAATAATAGTAGATTAGACCACCATATGTGGTATGATATAAAATTACAATAAATTAAACTTAGGTAAACAATTGGTAGTTTAAGAAGGAGCCATCTTAAAGTGGTTTAAGCTACAAATTGTCCCTCCAATTTATGTGAGATTAATTTCAGGCAGTTTTAACAAGTACATACAGTCCACTCTATTAATTCTTACTTACTAAGAATATAAATAAGATAAACTTTATTTTATTAAAGTCAATTTAAAAGGAGATTCTCCGAGGCTATGGGTCCCTACACTTGCACCAGAGGTGGTACCCCTTCTAGGTTTAAATATATATATATATATATATATATATATATATATATATATATATATATATATATATATATATATATATATATATATATATATTTTAATTTTTTCAAAATAGAAGGGAGTACCACCTCTGGCTGGAAGAAGGGGGACCCATAGCCTCGGAGGAAATCACACATAACGCATTGGAGGGAATGTAGGTCCCCTCCAATACAGTTTCTGTGTGCTTTTCTCCTACCACCCCCTTCCTTTTTTTATGCTTTATTGTGTATTTAAAGGTTACAAAACATACAAGACAAATGCCTAAAGGTTATGTATCTCTTGAAGCTCCTCCGCTTCCGGACAGGAACCGAGGACGCAGCAAGCATTTCCCCTCTGGATCGCCACACTGAGGCGCTGAAACAAAAAACTGCAAGCCCTTGGGTCTCTGGTGACGTCGATGAGCTTGGAACCCAATTCCTTGAGAAATCCCAAGGCACTCTTGCCCCAGGGGCCATGCGTCTCAGACGCTATGGGAACAAAGAGGTATTGGCCTGCCAGTCGCCTGTATTTGAGAGATTTTGCTGTTTCCCTGTGGTTGGCCGCCCCACCTGCTTGATCAGCTCCGAAGTGTACATAGGTGTCAGCCAGGGTGGATACACATGTGTAGTCCCACACCAACTGTCTACCCTCCTTCCATGAGTATATGGTGATGCCATCAGGGCGAAGTGCGGGGAAATCCGGGTTCTGGACCCCTAGGATGCGAGGTTCTCTCTCCGCTGGGCACTTAGCTGAGACGAGGCTTCTCTTGATGATGTCATTGACCTCGTTGTGTCTTGCATGCCAGCCCTTTGTGCTTCCACAATGCAACCCATGCAGTCCGTATTGGTCTGCTTCCACCCTGTTGCAAATACACTTGTATTCAGTGTGAATTGGGGCACCAAGGCGGAGGGCCACTGCTACACGAAGGGATTCTGGATCTAGGCGCGTGCCCATTGCTGACATGGGTACTGCCAGGAGGAAGTCTCCTGCATGGGGGGCACGCACTGCTCTGAGGCGGGCTTTCTCCTTGTCTGATGTTGCGGCGCTGAGCATGGCATCAGCTACTTTTTCCACTAGAGGGTGGTCCCAGCCGGACTGTTTGTGTTGTTTTGTTGGCTCTATAATGGTTGCTGGGGCTGCCAGAACATCCCACTGATTTGAACATTCAGTGAAAGCAGGATCGTGTATTCCTGCTGAATCTCTCAGGGTTGCAGGTAAGATATCTCTGACGAGGTCGTGCGATGCATGGGAGGAGGAAAGGAAGGCTGGTAGAGCAATTTGGGAGGCTGTGCGGACACCAAGGCCGCCAAGTCTTACAGGAAGGGTTGCTTGCTCCCACTGAGAGTCGTCCAATGGCAGGTTCAGGACTTTCACCAGCATGGACCTCAGAAGGGTGTCATACACATTTAACTTAGGGCTGCTGTAGGATGGAGAACATCTCAGAAAGTAGGTCAACTTAGGGAGAGACAGGCATCTTGTGAGGAGAAAGAGAGCATCATGGGCATCAATCTTGTCAATCCTGTCCAGCATTCTCTTTAGATCAGTGATTTTTGCAGCCAGGACCTCCTCGATTGCTCGTGGGCCAATGGGGGCACCCAGGAGAGTGCAGTCCGGTGGCTCGACAATGAGAATGTCTGGAAGAACATTTTGTATTTGCCCAGTGATGTCTGGGTTGCGGGAAATTATTTCACACTTGGATGCATTGAGAATGAGGCCTAAGGCTGCTCCCTGCTCCTGGATTTTCCTTATATCCTCCAAAATGGTTTCTGGGGTTCCAGCGAGAGTGCCATCATCCAGGTACCAGATGTTTAGCTCGCTTGTCAGACTATCAGTGACCTCTTTGATAGCTAGGCAGAAAAGGAGGGGTGCTAAGGGGTCACCTTGTTGGACACCTTCACAGGAGTTTATTTCATGCTCCCCAAAAAGGAGCTTAGAGTCCCCACTGTAGCACGATCGGATGAACGGGTAAAGGGGACGGAAATGGTTGTGTACAGCCCTGAGGACAGCGTCTCGTCTGACTTGATTGAAAGCATTTTTGAAGTCAAGCTTTACTAGTGCCTTCTGGTCCGAGAGATCAGCAATGTAAGCCCGCGCTGCGTGTGCTGCAGCTTCACAACCTAGGGGAATCCCAAACCCGTGCTGGTGAGGTTTCAGCAAGGTGGCTGCTTCCTGGCTGATAGATCTCACTGCAGCCTTAGCTACGAGGCGTCGGAGGGTGTTGCCAACGGCAATGGGCCTGATACCCCTATCCTTCTTCTTTAGAGCACAGAGTGCTGCTCCATAAAAGACAGGCCTGATATCCTCAGGGATGCCGCCAGCCAAACACATGTTGGAGAATCTGGTAAGCTCCACTAGAAGGTCCTTTGCAGCATCTCCAAGCACCGGGTTCAGCATTTGTTTGATGTGCTGGGGTCTTAGACCTGTAAAGCCCCCTGCTGAACCTGTTGGGAAAGACATGGCTGCTTTGTACACCTCAGATTCTCGAACAGTCAAGGGTTCTATGCCAGCATTGTTTTCCTGGGGATCCCTGCTGCTGTCGGGGGCTCTGCGTGGATGTTTGTCTTGAAGAGCCTCTGCTGTCGTGGCGTTCCTGGGGGCAATAGTGTCATCGCTGGTCATGATTCTGATGGCACCTGTGGTATTGCCCTCTTCTATTTTCCTGGTGATCTGTGCTCTCATTTTGTGGTTCTCAGATGAGTTACTGTGCGTTACTGCAGCAAGGCAGTTACGGCAGCAA
>WNGS01164503.1:27493-49848 GCA_020271785.1 Procambarus virginalis | reverse complement strand
GTGCTGTGCTAGGTGTGGGTGGATAGTATTGTGCGTTACGGGTGTGTGGGGGGTGCAGTGGTGGTGCGGGTGAAGTGGGATACAGTGCAGTGCGTGACAGGTGTGTGGAGAGTTCTGTGCTGTGAACAGGTGTGGTGAAGAGTACAGTGTGTTTACAGAGTTTGTGACGCGATCCGTGTGTGCCTGTTTTGTGCGAGTACAAGTAGCTGGGGCCTGTGTGTGGATAGTCCATTGCTGATGACGGTTTGGTGGATAGTATACAGTGCTTGGAAAGTTGTGGTGGAGAGTACATTGCTGTGACAGGTGTGGTGGAGAGTTCAGTGCTGTGACAGGTGTGGTTGGAAGAGTACGTGTTGGACGGGTTTGGTGAGAGTACGAGTGCTGTGGATATGTGTTGTGGAGTACAGTGCTCTTGACAGTTGTGTGGAGAGTACAAGTGTGGTGATCAGGTGTGGTTAGAGTGACAGTTGCTGAGATGCCAGGTTTGGTGGAGATACATTGCTGTGGACCTCGGTGATGGTGAGATTAACATTGCTTGTGACTTTGCTGGTTGAAGAGTACAGTGGTGTGAGTTGCAGGTGTGTGGAGAGTACATATTGTGGTTACAGGTGTGGTGGAGAGTAGCGTGTGTTTACAGGGTGTTGTTGAGAGTATCCGTGCTTGTGACAAGTGTTGTTGGAGATTAGCAGTGCTGGACAGGTGTGGTGGAGCGTACAAGTTTGGTGACAGTTGTGTTGTGGTGAGATACAGTGCTGTGACAAGGTGTGGTGGAGTTACGTTTCGGGACAGGTGGTAGGTGATAGTCAGTGTGGTGACGGGGGAGTAAATATTATGTTCGGGGACTGTGTGTTACATTGGTCAGTGGTAGATACCAGTGTGTGCAGGTTGTGGAGATACAGCAGATTGACCTGTGTGTGGTGATGGGTCCAGTGTGGTGACAGTGTCGTGAGTTCTGTGGTGACAGTGTGGGGGGTGAGAGATACCACTTCGTGAGTGAACAAAATCTGTTTGGCGAATGGCTCATAAAAAAAAAAAAAAAAAACACACACCCCCCATTGTGGTGCCCGGTGTTTTGGAGCGTCCCAGCTGGGCTATTACCGTGTGTGGAACGTAGGACCGGTATGTGCTGGGGGGACATGAGACAGACAGATCCCGTGTGGTGACCGTGTGGTGGAGGTAAAGTGCTGTGACGTGTTTTGCGCTACAGTGTGGTTACCGTTGTTGTAGAGTCCATTGTGGTGCCCGGTGTGGTGAGAGTACATTGGTTAAGCGGTGTGGGTGGAGAATTAACAGTTTGGTGACCAGTGTTTTGGTGTTAGCAGTTACAGTGTTGTTCACTTTGGGGATGGAGCGTGCCAGTGTGGTTCCAAGGTGTGTCTGGAGCTGTACAGCTGGAGTGACCGGTCATATTGGTGAGAGGTACAGTTGGTTGCGGTTGGTGGCGAGTACAGTGTTGGGGACCGGTTTTTGGCATTCCCGTTTTGGTGCCAGGTTTTGGAATGGCAGCGTCCAGTGTGTGCCAACGGTGTTCTTGGGAAGCGGTCCCCTTGGTGGTGCCCGGTGTAGGTGGCGCAGTCGTGATGGGTGCCCGGTGTCGGTGGCGCGTCCGTTGTGGTGGCCTTTGTGTGGGCAGCTCCCGTGTGGTGCCAATGTGTCCGGTGGCTTACAAGTGGCTGTGCAGGTGCGGGTGGCAGCGTACAGTGTGTGCCAGGTGGGTGGAGTCGTTAGAAGTGTGGGTGACAGGTGTTGTGGAGAGTACAGTATGGATGCCAGGTGTGGTGGATGGGTAAGTGTGGTGACGAGGTGTGTAGGTTCAAGCAGACCAGCCGCCGTCAACAAAAAAAAAAAAGAAAAAAAAAACTGGGTGCGCACTCAGACAGAATAGCAAGAAAAGATGTGCAAAAGGCTTGCTGGATGTCACTTTGACCTTCCCCATTTTGATCCAGGACTTTAATACATTGTGTGTCCACTACAAGGTATTCACCCCCCTCCTGTGTTCCACTAAAAAAGTTCACCCCCCTTGTTGCCACTCAGTTCACCCCGCCCCTTGTTGCCACTACATTTACCGCCCCCCCCTTGTTGCAACTCAAGTTCCCGCCCCACTATGTTGACAATGCAGTTACCCCCCACCGCCCTTGTTGCCACTCAAGTCCCCCCACCCTTCTTGCCACTCAAGTTACCCCCCCTCCCTGTTTGGGCCCACTTCAGTCCCCCCCCCCCCGTTGTTGCCACTCAAGATTACCCCCCTCTCTAAGGCTCTGTACTGCTGAGGGGCATCTGACTAGTTCCTCCTCCTTCGGCTGCATATCTGGCTCATCGCCCTTTAGTGCTACTCGCCAAAGGGTCCCGAATCCCTCGTCGTTGCCATCACTCAAGGTCCCCCCCCCCTTGGTTCTAGGCCAGACTGAAAGTTCCCCCCCCTTGTGTTTGGCCACGTGCAAGTTCCCGCCCTTGTTTGCCACTCAGTTCCCCCACCTTGTTGCCAGCTGCAGTCCTCCCGCCTTGTGGGGCCACTCAAATCCTAGGCCTGCCCCTTTTGCCGACATCAGGTGCCCCTCCCCCTTAGTGGTGCACGCATCTTGTCTCGCGTCTCCCCTTGTTGGGCGACAGTTGCAAGTCTCCGCCTGTGCCTCAAGTTCCCCCCCCCTTTTTGACGACTGCAAGTTCCCCCCGCCCCCTTGTGTCACTAAAGTTACACCCCCCCTTGGTGTCCCACTCAAGTGTCCGGCCCCCCCCATTGTTGCCACTCAAGTTTCCCTCCGCCCCCCTGTTCCCCCCCACCCATGCCCTTCCCCCCCCCACCCAATACCTCCCCCCCCCCCCGGCTTGTTGCTCCTCAAATTCCCCCCCCTTGTTTTGCTACGCAAAGTTCTACCCCCCTTGTTGCACTCAAAGTTCCCGCCCCTTTGTTTGCCACCAAGTTCCCCCCCCTTGTTGCACTGAATTCTCCCCCCCCCCTTGTTTGCCACTTCAAGTCCCCCACCCCCTTAGTGCCACCAAGTTCCCCCCCACCCTTGTGTTTGCGCACTAAAGTTTACCTCACCCCCCCCTCCCTTGTTGCACACTCAAGTACCCCCCCCCACTCTGCTAGCAACTCAAGTTCCCCTCACCCCTTTTTGCCACGCATGTCCCCCTACCCATGGCGCCACTCAAGTTCCCCCCCCCCCCCCTTGTTGCCACTCTGTCCCTCCTACCCAGGGCGCCAACACAGTTCCTTCCCCCCGCCCCCTTGTTGCACACTCATTTCCCTCCTACCCATGTCGCACTCAAGTTCCCCCCCCCCCCCACCCTTAATGATAGTCCTTTGTCATACATTCATTATTAAACCACGGATTTCTTCTTTTGCTTCGCGGTTTTTTCCTGTCGGGGTCGAGTATAACCTGGTTACAGTCCTCCTGACACTTTTTGGTAGCATAGTCCATCATACCTTGTACAGACTTAGTTTCTAGTTCTATGGCCCCATGGTGTAGCTCCTTTTAGGAATATATTCCATCTCCCCTCATAGTTTTCTCTTGTCTTTTCAGGCCCCTTTTGTTTCCCAGTTCTTTTTTGTGGGATGATAATCCTAGCTCAACCCGATACTTAAAGCGCTCAATACACTATGATCTTTATTCCCCATGTGCTTTCCAACTTAACTTCCCTTAAAGTGTGTATGGGACTGTGTGCATGGAACTGTGTGTATGGGGCTGTGTGCATGGGACTGTGTGCATGAGACTGTGTGCATGGGACTGTGTGTACAGGACTGTGTTCATGGGACTGTGTGCATGGCGTCATCACCTAGGTTGTTCACTTCCGCCCGACTCCTACACACGTAGATGACGCCTTTAGTGATTGTATTTCCCTCATTTATAATATACGGCAATATATATTGTATACGGTAATGTGGGATGGATGTGCAATGACGTAATGGGGGCTACTAGCAGTAAGTGAATACAATTGCAGCCGGAAGAAGCCGAAATCCTTAGGGTATTACAAGGCATATCATGTATAATCAATTAACTGGCAAACACACATTACCTTGTACACAAAGAAATCCTATTGTAGTGATAAAAGATACTGGCTGGCACGGTCACGGGCGCACATAGAATATTATATATCATAAGGTAGCTATAGATTATAACACCACAAAGCCAACTTGGAGGTGTGTGGAGGTTGCCTTAAGTCACTTCGGAAGGGTGTTGTATGCATTGTATGTAATATTTGTAACATAAGATTTCACCTGAGTTGTACAGGAGTACCTACACAACATGCAAACCGAGAAGGTAACTACTGGATCTGTCAACGTGACAGACAGGTGTGGGAAACATCACCCAAACTAATGCATAACATTCCTGAAGTACACAGGCTATAATTCACACAAAAACTACCAGAAATATATGCAGAGTATATAAGACAGGCAACGAACTCTGAGACACAAGCCCAGGGACTGAGAATTTAGAGAGCCCAAGTAGCAATGTAGAAGGACACTGTGTCGAGGTATACAAAATTGAAGGCAATATTGTAGAGCACACTGGTATTGAATAAGAAAGAGAGAAAAATGAGACGGCCAAGAACACAAATGGGAAAGACGAAAGCAACATGGAGAAAGATAAGGGTAATACCGCGAATAAATGCGTAAACGAGAAGTTGGAACAACAAAACACACAGTATACCAAGTCGTGCCGGGTACAAACAATAAGAATACAATCATAGATGAAAATATTTGCAGGGACTATGCAAAAGGACAGTGCAGATATGGGCCCAGAGACACGGAATGCACATTCATGCACCCACGGGAAATGCCGTAACTGGTTAGGGAAAGGCAGATGTTGTTTTGATACAGAGTGTAGATATTTTCACCCTAAGCTATGCAAAATCTCAGTAATGACAGGAAATGCTACGATCTTCATTGCCCTGATTTCCACGTCCAGAGGGAAACACAGCGCATCAGCATTAAATTATTGCCATCATAATTGGAAGACGTCCACATCTACTAGGGGCCGCGGAATTTTTTTAGAGCTGTGAGCGCAGGGAGGCGACATTAGGTGTGACGAAACTGAAAAAACAATAAAAAAAAAAATTGAGCAGAATACTTTGCAATTACGGATGGAGCGGAGGAAATATCGCAAGACATGGAGTCTCAAGGTTCACGTCATCAATGCTCACAACATACACGAACGCCCAAACATATATCAGAGGAGCGTTGAATCGCCAGGATCAACACCTGTCGTTCGTACCTGACCGTGAAATCATAAGCAGCAATCAAAGTTATTTCTATCTTATTTACTAATAAAATAAAAATAAATTTGTTAAACGTTATTGTTGTTAACATGCCTCCTTGGCACACAACAACGCAGAGGATGATAGGTTTAAGACCGCGTAGGAGCGATTAATGTTTATTAGTTGATACTATGGGAGAATGTGGTAGTAGAAACTAAGCCTAAGTTTAGATTTGGGCATTGTATAGTATTTTTACAGATAACGGAGCCAGAATTCGAAGACGAACCATGTAGTCAGTCCTGGAGCTATTTAGCCTCCTACTCTTCATTTAGAACCAGTAACATACACTGCCAAGATAGTTCGGCCATAAGGCTCTGCTTATTTCTCCTATCTGTCTGATTTGTGCCTACCTCTTAAATGTAAAACATTTTCCTAGGTCTTCATTAAATATAGTAGAGCAGTAATCTCTCTTTATTATTAGGCTGTGTTCCGCTTACGTGGATAATCAGGGAGCAATGACGATCTTAGCATTTAACCGTGTCCATTCCCCTGAGAATTGTGGCATAACAAAGCTGGCTATGCGGGGTTGAAAATATCACCTATCTGTAAATCATGGAAACAACATCTGCCTTTTCCCGTAAAGGCCCTTTCACGGAGCATTTCCGTGGGTGCATGGATGTGCATTCCGTGCCTCTGGTCCTATATCTGCACTGTCCTTTTTGCATAATACCTGCAAAGATTTTTAAATCTGGTGATTGTATTCTTATTGTTTGTCCCTTGCCCTTTCTCTTTTGTGTTCTTTGTCCGTTCCATTTTTTCTCTCCTTTTCATATCACCAGTTTTGCTCTATCAATATGACCTTCAATTTTGTGTTTCATCTATGACACATGTCCTTCTACATTAGGGCTTACTTTGGCTTCCTCATTCAATTCTACAATGTGCCTGTCCCTATTGTGTACAGATCCAATAGTCTTCCGAATTGCCTTATGGCAACCTCCACATACCTCCATGTTGGGTTGGTGGTGTTATAATATTATATGAATATATATAAATATTATATGTATGATATATATAATATGTATACAGTATATTTATAATATCACCAGCCTGGATATTGTGTGTGTGCAAGAGTAGTGTGGGGGGTACTTATCGCCTTGTGGAGAAATATGGTCCTCTTGGGGACGGTATAGTTGACCGTTGGTTTGTCCCCGGTCGGGGGCAGGATGCCACTGTTTGCCAGTTACTTGATTTATGACACTGATTATTTGCCGGTAATACCCTAAGGGAATTTCTGCTTTCTTCCGGCTTGCAATGTACTCACTCACTTTATTACTAGTTCCTAAATCCACCATTCCCGTATTACAATATATCTTGCCAGTATATATCACTGAGGGAATATACAATCACTAAAAGGACGTCCTCTACAGTGTGTAGGCGTCGTGGCTGAAGTGTAAACAACCTAGTGTGATGCCTCCATGCACACAGTCCCATGCACACAGTCCCATGCACACAGTCCCATGCACACAGTCCCATGCACACAGTCCCATGCACACAGTCCCATGCACACAGTCCCAAACACACTTTAAGGGAAGTTAAGTTGGAAGCACCCTTGGGAATAAATGATCATAGTGTATTGAGCTTTAAGTATCTGGTTGAGCTAGGAATTATCATCCCCAAAAAGAACTGGGAAACAAAGGGCCTGCATACCGAAAGAGAACTATGAGGAGATGAATATATTCCTAAGGGATATACCATGGGACATAGAACTCAGAACTAAGTCCGTACAAGACATGATGGACTATGACTCCCAAAAGTGTCAGGAGGCGGTAAACAGGTTTATCTCGACCCGACAGGAAAAACCGAGAAGCAAAAGAAGAATCTGTGGTTTAATAATGAATGTATGACAAGGACTCTCCATAAGGGTGGGGGGGGGGGGGAACTTGAGTGGCGCCATGGGTAGGAGGGACATGAGTGGCAACAAGGGGGGGGGGAACTTGAGTGGCGCCATGGGTAGGAGGGACATGAGTGGCAACAAGGGGGGGGGGGAACTTGAGTGGCGCCATGGGTAGGGGGGACATGAGTGGCAACAAGGGGGAGGGGAACTTGAGTTGCAGCAAGAGTGGGGGGGGGGGACTTGAGTGGCAACAAGGGAGGGGGGGTAACTTGAGTGGCAACAAGGGGGGGGAACTTGAGTGGCAATAAGGGGGGGGGAACTTGAGTGGCAACAAGGGGGGGGAGAACTTCAGTGGCAACAAGGGGGGGGAACTTGAGTGGCAACAAAGGGGGGGAACTTGAGTGGCAACAAGGGGGGGAACTTGAGTGGCAACAAGGGGGGGGGAACTTGAGTGGCAACAAGGGGGGGGGGGAACTTGAGTGGCAACAAGGGGGGGGGAACTTGAGTTGCAACAAGGGGGGGAACTTGAGTGGCAACAAGGGGGGGGGGAACTTGAGTGGCAACAAGGGGGGTGTAACTTGAGTGGCAACAAGGGGGGGGGGAACTTGAGTGGCAACAAGGGGGGGGGAACTTGAGTGGCAACAAGGGGGGGGAACTTGAGTGGCAACAAGGGGGGGGAACTTGAGTGGCAACAAGGGGGGGGGGAACTTGAGTGGCAACAAGGGGGGGGGGAACTTGAGTGGCAACAAGGGGGAGGAACTTGAGTGGCAACAAGGGGGGGGGTAACTTGAGTGGCAACAAGGGGGGGAACTTGAGTGGCAACAAGGGGGGGGAACTTAAGTGGCAACAAGGGGGGGGGAACTTGAGTGGCAACAAGGGGGGGGGAACTTGAGTGGCAACAAAGGGGGGGGAACTTGAGTGGCAACAAGGGGGGGGGGTAACTTGAGTGGCAACAAAGGGGGGGGGGGACTTGAGTGGCAACAAGGGGGGGGGGTAACTTGAGTGGCAACAAAGGGGGGGGGGAACTTGAGTGGCAACAAGGGGGGGGGGGTAACTTGAGTGGCAACAAGGGGGGGAACTTGAGTGGCAACAAGGGGGGGGTAACTGGAGTGGCAACAAGGGGGGGGGAACTTGAGTGGCAACAAGGGGGGGGAACTTGAGTGGCAACAAGGGGGGGGGGAACTTGAGTGGCAACAATGTATTAAAGTCTGGTCAACTCGGGGAAGGTCAAGTGACACTCCAGCAAGCCTTTGCTACATGTCATTATCTCTCGTCTCGTTGACGGCGCTGTAATGTGAACCACACCTGTCACCACACTGTACTCTCCACCACACCTGTCACCATACTGTACTCTCCACCACACCTGTCACCACACTGTACTCTCCACCACACCTGTCACCACACTGTACTCTCCACCTCACCTGTCACAGCACTGTACTCTCCACCACACCTGTCACCACACTGTACTCTCCACCACACCTGTCACCACACTGTACTCTCCACCACACCTGTCACCACACTGTACTCTCCACCACACCTGTCACCACACTGTACTCTCCACCACACCTGTCACCACACTGTACTCTCCACCACACCTGTCACCACACTGTACTCTCCACCACACCTGTCACCACACTGTACTCTCCACCACACCTGTCACCACACTGTACTCTCCACCACACCTGTCACCACACTGTACTCTCCACCACACCTGTCACCACACTGTACTCTCCACCACACCTGTCACCACACTGTACTCTCCACCACACCTGTCACCACACTGTAATCTCCACCACACCTGTAACCACACTGTACTCTCCACCACACCTGTCACCACACTGTACTCTCCACCACACCTGTCACCACACTGTACTCTCCACCACACCTGTCACAGCACTGTACTCTCCACCACACCTGTCACCACACTGTACTCTCCACCACACCTGTCACAGCACTGTACTCTCCACCACACCTGTCAAAGCACTGTACTCTCCACCACACCTGTCACCACAATGTACTCTCCACCACACCTGTCACCACACTGTACTCTCCACCACACCTGTCACCACACTGTACTCTCCACCACACCTGTCACCACACTGTACTCTCCACCACACCTGTCACCACACTGTACTCTCCACCACACCTGTCACCACACTGTAATCTCCACCACACCTGTAACCACACTGTACTCTCCACCACACCTGTCACCACACTGTACTCTCCACCACACCTGTCACCACACTGTACTCTCCACCACACCTGTCACAGCACTGTACTCTCCACCACACCTGTCACCACACTGTACTCTCCACCACACCTGTCACAGCACTGTACTCTCCACCACACCTGTCACAGCACTGTACTCTCCACCACACCTGTCACACACTGTACTCTCCACCACACCTGTCACCACACTGTACTCTCCACCACACCTGTCACCACACTGTACTCTCCACCACACCTGTCACAGCACTGTACTCTCCACCACACCTGTCACAGCACTGTACTCTCCACCACACCTGTCACAGCACTGTACTCTCCACCACACCTGTCACCACACTGTACTCTCCACCACACCTGTCAGAGCACTGTACTCTCCACAACACCTGCCACAGCACTGTACTCTCCACCACACCTGTCACCACACTGTACTCTCCACCACACCTGTCACAGCACTGTACTCTCCACCACACCTGTCACAGCACTGTACTCTCCACCACACCTGTCACAGCACTGTACTCTCCACCACACCTGTCACAGCACTGTACTCTCCACCACACCTGCCACAGCACTGTACTCTCCACCACACCTGTCACACACTGTACTCTCCACCACACCTGTCACCACACTGTACTCTCCACCACACCTGTCACAGCACTGTACTCTCCACCACACCTGTCACAGCACTGTACTCTCCACCTCACCTGTCACCACACTGTACCCTCCACCACACCTGTCACAGCACTGTACTCTCCACCACACCTGTCACAGCACTGTACTCTCCACCACACCTGTCACAGCACTGTACTCTCCACCACACCTGCCACAGCACTGTACTCTCCACCACACCTGTTACAGCACTGTACTCTCCACCACACCTGTTATAGCACTGAACTCTCCACCACACCTGTCACAGCACTGTACTCTCCACCACACCTGTCAGTGCTGTACTCTCCACCACACCTGTCACAGCACTGTACTTCCACCACACCTGTCATAGTGCTGTACTCTCCACCTCACCTGTCATAGTGCTGTACTCTCCAGCACACCTGTCACAGCACTGTACTCTCCACCACACCTGTCACAGCACTGTACTCTCCACCACACCTGTCACAGCACTGTACTCTCCACCACACCTGTTATAGTGCTGTACTCTCCACCTCACCTTCATAGTGCTGTACTCTCCACCACACCTGTCACAGCACTGTACTCTCCACCACACCTGTCATAGTGCTGTACTCTCCACCACACCTGTCACAACACTGTACTCCCCACCACACCTGTCATAGTGTTGTACTCTCCACCACACCTGTCACAGCACTGTACTCTCCACCACCCCTGTCATAGTGCTGTACTCTCCACCTCACCTGTCACAGCACTGTACTCTCCACCACACCTGTCAGTGCTGTACTCTCCACCACACCTGTCACAGCACTGTACACTCCACCACACCTGTCATAGTGCTGTACTCTCCACCTCACCTGTCATAGTGCTGTACTCTCCAGCACACCTGTCACAGCACTGTACTCTCCACCACACCTGTCACAGCACTGTACTCTCCACCACACCTGTCACAACACTGTACTCTCCACCTCACCTGTTATAGTGCTGTACTCTCCACCTCACCTTTCATAGTGCTGTACTCTCCACCACACCTGTCACAGCACTGTACTCTCCACCACACCTGTTACAGCACTGTACTCTGCACCACACCTTTATAACACTGTACTCTCCACCACACCTGTCACAGCACTGTACTCTCCACCACACCTGTCACAGCACTGTACTCTCCACCACACCTGTCATAGTGCTGTACTCTCCACCTCACCTGTCACCACACTGTACTCTCCACCACAACTGTCATAGTGCTGTACTCTCCACCACATCTGTCATAGTGCTGTACTCTCCACCACACCTGTCACAACACTGTACTCCCCACCACACCTGTCATAGTGTTGTACTCTCCACCACACCTGTCACAGCACTGTACTCTCCACCACCCCTGTCATAGTGCTGTACTCTCCACCTCACCTGTCACAGCACTGTACTCTCCACCACACCTGTCAGTGCTGTACTCTCCACCACACATGTCACAGCACTGTACTCTCCACCACACCTGTCATAGTGCTGTACTCTCCACCTCACCTGTCATAGTGCTGTACTCTCCAGCACACCTGTCACAGCACTGTACTCTCCACCACACCTGTCACAGCACTGTACTCTCCACCACACCTGTCACAACACTGTACTCTCCACCTCACCTGTTATAGTGCTGTACTCTCCACCACACCTGTCACAGCACTGTACTCTCCACCACACCTGTCATAGTGCTGTACTCTCCTCCACACCTGTCACAGCACTGTACTCTCCTCCACACCTGTCACAGCACTGTACTCTCCACCACACCTGTCATAGTGCTGTACTCTCCACCACACCTGTCATAGTGTTGTACTCTCCACCACACCTGTTATAGTGCTGTACTCTCCACCACACCTGTCACAGCGCTGTACTCTCCACCACACCTGTCACAGCACTGTACTCTCCACCACACCAGTCATAGCGCTGTACTCTCCACCACACCTGTTATAGTGCTGTACTCTCCACCACACCTGTTATAGTGCTGTACTCTCCACCACACCAATCATAGTGCTGTACTCTCCACCACACCTGTCACAGCACTGTACTCTCCACCACACCTGTCACAGCGCTGTACTCTGCACCACACCTGTTATAGTGCTGTACTCTCCACCACACCTGTCATAGTGCTGTACTCCCCACCACACCTGTCACAGCACTTTACTCTCCTCCACACCTGTCATAGTGCTGTACTCTCCACCACACCTGTTATAGTGCTGTACTCTCCACCACACCTGTCACAGCGCTGTACTCTCCACCACACCTGTCACAGCACTGTACTCTCCACCACACCTGTCACAGCGCTGTACTCTCCACCACACCAGTCATAGCGCTGTACTCTCCACCACACCAGTCATAGTGCTGTACTCTCCACCACACCTGTCACAGCACTGTACTCTCCACCACACCTGTCACAGCGCTGTACTCTCCACCACACCTGTAATAGTGCTGTACTCTCCACCACACCTGTCACAGCACTGTACTCTTCACCACACCTGTCACAGCACTGTACTCTTCACCACACCTGTCATAGTGCTGTACTCTCCACCTCACCTATCACAGCACTGTACTCTCCACCACACCTGTCACAGCACTGTACTCTCCACCACACCTGTCACAGCACTGTACTCTACACCTCACCTGTCATAGTGCTGTACTCTCCACCACACCTGTCATAGTGCTGTAGTCTCCACCACACCTGTCATAGTGCTGTACTCTCCACCTCACCTGTCATAGTGCTGTACTCTCCCCCACACCTGTCGTAGTGCTGTACTCTCCACCACACCTGTCACAGCACTGTACTCTCCACCACACCTGTCACAGCACTTTACTCTCCACCACACCTGTCATAGTGCTGTACTCTCCACCACACCTGTCACAGCACTGTACTCTCCACCACACCTGTCACAGCACTGTACTCTCCACCTCACCTGTCATATTGCTGTACTCCCCACCACACCTGTCACAGCACTGTACTCTCCACGACACCTGTCATAGTGCTGTACTCTCCACCACACCTGTTATAGTGCTGTACTCTCCACCACACCTGTCACAGCGCTGTACTCTCCACCACACCTGTCACAGCACTGTACTCTCCACCACACCTGTCACAGCGCTGTACTCTCCACCACACCTGTAATAGTGCTGTACTCTCCACCACACCTGTCACAGCACTGTACTCTTCACCCCACCTGTCACAGCACTGTACTCTTCACCACACCTGTCATAGTGCTGTACTCTCCACCTCACCTATCACAGCACTGTACTCTCCACCACACCTGTCACAGCACTGTACTCTCCACCACACCTGTCACAGCACTGTACTCTACACCTCACCTGTCATAGTGCTGTACTCTCCACCACACCTGTCATAGTGTTGTACTCTCCACCTCACCTGTCATAGTGCTGTACTCTCCACCACACCTGTCGTAGTGCTGTACTCTCCACCACACCTGTCACAGCACTGTACTCTCCACCACACCTGTCACAGCACTTTACTCTCCCACACCTGTCATAGTGCTGTACTCTCCACCACACCTGTCACAGCACTGTACTCTCCACCACACCTGTCACAGCACTGTACTCTCCACCTCACCTGTCATAGTGCTGTACTCTCCACCACACCTGTTATAGTGCTGTACTCTCCACCACACCTGTCACAGCGCTGTACTCCACCACACCTGTCAAAGCACTGTACTCTGCACCACACCAGTCATAGCGCTGTACTCTCCACCACACCTGGTATAGTGCTGTACTCTCCACCACACCTGTCATAGTGCTGTACTCTCCACCACACCAATCATAGTGCTGTACTCTCCACCACACCTGTCACAGCACTGTACTCTCCACCACACCTGTCACAGCGCTGTACTCTCCACCACACCTGTCATAGCGCTGTACTCTCCACCACACCAGTCATAGTGCTGTACTCTCCACCACACCTGTCACAGCACTGTACTCTCCACCGCACCTGTCACAGTGCTGTACTCTCCACCACACCTGTAATAGTGCTGTACTCTCCACCACACCTGTCACAGCACTGTACTCTTCACCACACCTGCCATAGTGCTGTACTCTCCACCTACACCTATCACAGCACTGTACTCTCCACCACACCTGTCACAGCACTGTACTCTCCACCACACCTGTCACAGCACTGTACTCTCCACCTCACCTGTCACAGCACTGTACTCTCCACCACACCTGTTATAGTGCTGTACTCTCCACCTCACCTATCACGGCACAGTACTCTCCACCACACACCTGTCATAGTGCTGTACTCTCCACCACACTTGTCATAGTGCTGTACTCTCCACCACACCTGTCATAGCACTGTACTCTCCACCATCACTGTCATAGTGCTGTGCTCCGCCACACCTGTCATAATGCTATACTCTCCACCACACCTGTCATAGTGCTTTAGTCTCCACCCACCTGTCACAGCACTGTACTCTCCACCTCACCTGTCATAGTGATGTACTCTCCACCACATCTGTCATAGTGCTGTGTCTCCACCACACCTGTCATAGTGCTGTACTCTCCACCTCACCTGTCATAGTGCTGTACTCTCCCACCACACCTGTCATAGTGCTGTACTCTCCACCACACCTGGTATAGTGCTGTACTCTCCACCACACCTGTCACATCACTGTACTCTCCACCACACCTGTCATAGTGCTGTACTCTCCACCACATCTGTCACAGCACTGTACTCTCCACCCACACTGTCACAGCACTGTACTCTCCACCTCACCTGTCATAGTGCTGTACTCTCCACCACACCTGTCATTGTGCTGTACTCTCCACCACACCTGTCACAGCACTGTACTCTCCACCACACCTGTCACAGCACTGTACTCTCCACCTCACCTGTCATAGTGCTGTACTCTCCAACACACCTGTCATGTGCTGTACTCTCCACCACACCTGTCACAGCACTGTACTCTCACCACACCTGTCATAGTGCTGTACTCTCCACCACACCTGTCATTGTGCTGTACTCTCCACCCACACCTGTCATTGTGCTGTACTCTCCACCTCACCTGTCATAGTGCTGTACTCTCCACCACCCTGTCATAGTGCTGTACTCTCCACCACACCTGTCATAGTGCTGTACTCTCCACCACACCTGTCATAGTGCTGTACTCTCCACCACACCTGTCATTGTGCTGTACTCTCCACCTCACCTGTCTTAGAGACAGGTGCGTCTTTGTACTTACGTGTGCCTTCCTAGCCTGCCCATCCAGGCTAGGAAGGCACACATAGATTAGCACTCCTACCTTCCTCTATCTTTCTATCCCCATCCCCCCGCCCCCTCTTCTCCCATCCCCCATTCCTCACCTGTTGCTGGACCTCTCCTCTAAGTGGGTGATCCCTAATAGTTATTGTTGCACTGGACATTGCAGGAGGCTCGGGTCTGGCACTCTGCACTTCTTGCAAAGCTTCAAGCTCCTGGTATTTCAGTCTACTTCAACAAGGGACTACCTTCAAGCACCAACTCCAAGTTGTCCTCAATGGAGCACAAGCTGAAGACCACTCAATTCGAACCAGAGTACCACAGTGTGCTTGGCCCGGTGTTGTGGAGCGTCTACTTCAGCGAGGTACTCCTACTCTCTGACGCTCAGGTCTGTGATGATGGCTGCTCTCTGACATTCATATGTGGAGAAGAAGAAATACCGACTGCCACAAGGCTCATTAATCACGCACTTTTAGCAATATCTACCAAGTATAGAAGATGAATGTGGGGCAGGATAAACACTGGCGATGGTGATAACACGACAGCATTATACTGCTTTGTGTTGGAGTGTGAACTTGTTTACATCTATAACTGTACTATGAGGTGCGAGACGAATGTTATCAGGGAGTACTGGTCTCTAGCACGTCCTGGCTAGGGAAGTGGGAGCTGCGCCCCCGCCGTGACGAGACACGAGTGACGAGTTTTCAGTTGGTTTGATTGATGAAGATTAAGCCCCCCAGGAGGTGGCACGGGCATGAATAGCCCGTAAGAGTTTTCACTCAGCGCGGGAAAATACATTGGCTGGGCTAAAAGTTGCCAGACGCCACCTGTGGCAGTGTAAAAGAGTGTCGAGGTCAACGCAATATAATGACTATTTTGACATCATCCACATAACCCAAAGGTTTAAGCTCAGCTTCACTGCACCAAACTCTGAACGAAGCCGCAGCACATATTATTAACTATATTCACACCTGAGAAAATATCAATCTTTTATCCACTGAAAAAATTGTCTGGTATAAGATGGCAATGTCATATATGAATGTATTACTGCAAATACAAGAGAGTTGATGTATATGCACCCCTGGGTGGGGGGGGGGACGGGTCATGTGCTTCCTCCACTCCCTCAAAGTGTCGACATTCACCACTGCCTCACCCCATGACCCGGTGGCGGACGCCGGCTGCACAGGACCGGGTCCCGTGTGGTGACCTTATGACACAAGTCACTTCCCTCATCTTAACTTTCATAACAGAAAATCGATTCAAGATTCCCAGGATCAGGGAGGACCCCCAGAGGATCAGGGAAGCCCAGAGGATCAGGGACGACCCNTGGCTTTGTTGCTGTGGACTCTTCCCTTTCACAGTATATACTCAAATGCTCTAATCTTTCTAACAAACTGACCTAACATAAGCCTACCCCTTCTATTTCTCTTTCCTTTTCTTTCTCTCTTCTCCCACGCTCCCTTGATTTCCTCTTCTTATTCCTATCTCCTTCTCATTCGGTGTTATAATAGGAGCTGCCTCGTATGGGCCAATAGGCCTTCTGCAGCTCTTATTACTATTACTATCCCCTCTACTACACCTTACTTTGCTCCTCAGCTCTCTCTTGCCTATTTATTGCCTGTCTCTCTATTTCCTCATCACAATCGACTTGAGAATGGTCCAGGACGGACCGAAACGACGTCGCCCCTTCACCTTCTAGTGTGTGGTCTGGTCAACTTACATTTCTTTATGAATATTGAATTCCAAGGGTCAGGCACAGGAGCTGAGTGCATAGGCATATTGTCAATTTCTCTTTCAAAGTCTTCCGAGTTTGTGTTAATATCCGTTATATTATCTGCAGCTTGACTGTCATTCATAAAGAAGCTGTCTGGGTCATCATCTTTCATGTTGTTTATTGGTGTGCTAAACATAGCCTCATACTGGCTTCTAAGAATTTCACTAATCTCTTTGTTGTCCTCTGTGTACGTACCTTCATTTGTAATTAACGGTCCAATACTGGTCGAGGTTTTTGATTTTGATTTTGCGTATGTGAAAAAATATTTTGGATTTTTCTTTATCTCTTGTATAGTTTTCTGTTCCAATTCCATTTCCTCAGACTCATATGATCGCTTCAATGTTTGTTCTATTTCTTCGATCTCCCTGCTTAAGTTCATTATCCTTGCTTGTGATAGTTGTGTCTGCTGAAGCATTTCCGTTATTTTTTTCCTTCTGTACAGTAGTCTGCATTAGAGTGATCTTATTTCTGACCCTCCTCACAGGCACGTGCTTCAAGCAGACTTGTAAGCTTCAGCTGTCAGTTGACCTATTCCCTGAGTTTTGTCTTTTAAGACCGTCTCTCATTGAATGGTTGAAAGGTCTACATATATTTTTTCCCAGTCGATCCTCTTATTGTTGAAATTTAATTGATTGAATACTCCTTCTCGCTTGTTGGGTCTCATTGACCTACTACCGTTATTTATGCTAGTTCGCACTTCAATGAGCTTCTAGTCTGAGTTTGTAGTATCTGAGATTGTAATGTCTCTGATTAGTTCATCATTATTTGTGAATAACAAGTCTAGTGTGTTTTCGTTCCTATTTGGTTCTGTAATCTGTTGATTGAGCGAGAAATTGTCACAGAATCTCAAAAGTTCTCTGATCTGTGGTTGGTTATTTCCCGGGTCAGAGAATGATATGTGCTATGCTATGAGTGCTATGATATTTGTGTTTACTATTCTCCATCTTAGACTCGGTAAATTGAAATCTTCAAAAAGATAATATCTGGAGCTGGGTTTGCTAGGTTATCAAGTATGTTCTCTATTTTGTGCATCTGCTCTGTGAATTCCTCAACATTTCTATCTGGTGGTTTATATATTTGAATAATAATTAGGTTTAGTTTTTCTACTTTAATTCCAAGTACCTCTACCACCTCATTAGTTGAGTTTAGTAGCTCTGTGCATACCAGGTCCTCTTTAATATACAGACCTACTCCTTCATTTGACCTAGTTTCTCTATCACATCTATATAAATCATAAACTGGAATCCAGATTTCACTATCCATGTAATCTTTCGTATGAGTTTCCGTGAATGCCCCAAATATTGAGTTTGACTCTAATAGGAGACCATTTATGAACTTAACTGTATTTCTTGATTTTGACTTTAAACCTTGAATGTTTGCAAATATGAATGATTGTCCATATTGTGTGTCACTTCTGGAAGGTTTTGGTAGTTCTCCCTCCTCTCTACCCTGACCCAGGGTGTGTTGTTGTGGCAATGGTTTGTCCAGTTTTGGAAGTGATACTGGGGAGTGTGGTAGTCTCTGTGTAGTTGGGGCGTGTAGTATGTGTGGCCCTTGATGACGAACCGTAGTCCAGTCTTGGGCATTTCCCCCTCTCCATCCGTACTCCTGCCACGTTTCTGCCTGTCTGTTTCTCCCTATGTTTATGCCTACCTCTAAAAAATTTCCCAGGGTTATTAAATTGGACTTCCTCTCTTATATAGCGCTGTGTACCTCTGACGTGGAAATCAGGGCAATGAAGATCGTAGCATTTCCTGTCATTAACTGAGATTTTGCATAGCTTAGGGTGAAAATATCTACACTCTGTATCAAAACAACATCTGCCTTTCCCTAACCAGTTTCGGCATTTCCGTGGGTGCATGAATGTGCATTCCGTGCCTCTGGGCCCATATATGCACTGTCCTTTTGCATAATACCTGCAAATATTTTTATCTGTGATTGTATTCTTATTGTTTGTACCCGTGCACGACTTGGTTACCTGTGTGTTTTTTGTTCCAACTTTCTCGTTTCCGCATTCATTCTCGGTATTGCCCTTATCTTTCTCCATGTTGCTTTCGTCTTTCTCATTTGTGTTCTTGTCCGTCTCATTTTTTCTCTCCTTATTCATATCACCAGTTTGCTCTACAATATTGCCTTCAATTTTGTGTACCTCGACACCATGTCCTTCTACATTGCTACTTTGGCTCTCTAAATTCTCAGTCCCTGGGTTGTGCTCAGAGTTCGTTGCTGTCTTTATATACTCTGCATATATTTCTGGTAGTTTTTGTGTGAATTATAGCCTGTGTACTTCAGGAATGTTATTCATTAGTTTGGTGATGTTTTCCCACACATGTCTGTCATTTTCACAGATCCAGTAGTTACCTTCTCGGTTTGCATATTGTGTAGGTAATCCTGTACAACTCAGGTGAAATCTTATGCTACAAATGTTACATACAATGCATACAACACCCTTCCGAAGTGGCTTAAAGCAGCCTCCACACGCCTCCATGTTGGGTTTGTGGTGTTATAATATTATATGAATATATATATAATATTATATGTATGTATATATAATATGTATACAGTATATT
Organism: Procambarus virginalis; assembly: GCA_020271785.1. Classification (NCBI taxonomy): domain Eukaryota; kingdom Metazoa; phylum Arthropoda; class Malacostraca; order Decapoda; family Cambaridae; genus Procambarus; species Procambarus virginalis. The sequence continues at coordinate 30,316 of WNGS01164503.1, read as the reverse complement.
TATAATATTACATATGATTATTTGTTCAAGAGTATGTGGGGGGTACTTATCGCCTTGTGGAGAAATATGGTCCTCTTGGGGACGGTATAGTTGACCGTTGTTTGTCCCAGGTCGGGGGCAGGATGCCACCGTTTGCCAGTTACTTGATTTATACACTGATTATTTGCCTGTAATACCCTAAGGGATTTTCTGCTTTCTTCCGGCTTGCAATTGTACTCACTTACTCTATTACTAGTTCCTAAATCCACATTCCCGTATTACAATATATATTGCCAGTATATTATCACTGAGGGAATATACAATCACTAAGGGACGTCCTCTACAGTGTGTAGGCGTCGTGGCTGAAGTGTAAACAACCTAGTGTGATGCCTCCATGCACACAGTCGCATGCACACTGTCCCATGCACACAGTTTCATGCACACAGTCCCATGCACACAGTCCCATGCACACAGTCCCATGCACACAGTCCCATGCACACAGTCCCATGCACACAGTCCCATGCACACAGTCCCATACACACAGTCCCATGCACACAGTCCCATGCACACAGTCCCATGCACACAGTCCCATACACACAGTCCCATACACACAGTCCCATGCACACAGTCCCATGCACACAGTCCCATGCACACAGTCCCATGCACACAGTCCCATGCACACAGTCCCATGCACGCAGTCCCATGCACACAGTCCCATGCACACAGTCCCATGCACACAGTCCCATGCACACAGTCCCATGCACACAGTCCCATGCACACAGTCCCATGCACGCAGTCCCATGCACACAGTCCCATGCACACAGTCCCATGCACACAGTCCCATGCACACAGTCCCATGCACGCAGTCCCATGCACACAGTCCCATACACACAGTCCCATGCACACAGTCCCATGCACACAGTCCCATGCACACAGTCCCATGCACACAGTCCCATGCACACAGTCCCATGCACACAGTCCCATGCACACAGTCCCATGCACACAGTCCCATGCACACAGTCCCATGCACACAGTCCCATACGCACTTTAAGGGAAGTTAAGTTGGAAGCACCCTTGGGAATAAATGATCATAGTGTATTGAGCTTTAAGTATCTGGTTGAGTTAGGAATTATCACCCCCAAAAAAGAACTGGGAACCAAAGGGCCTGCATACCGAAAGAGAAACTATGAGGAGATGAATATATTCCTAAGGGATATACCATGGGACATAGAACTCAGAACTAAGTCCGTACAAGACATGATGGACTATGTCTCCCAAAAGTGTCAGGAGGCGGTAAACAGGTTTATCTCGACCCGACAGGAAAAACCGAGAAGCAAAAGAAGAATCTGTGGTTTAATAATCAATGTATGACAAAGGACTCTCCATAAGGGTGGGGGGGGGGGGACTTGAGTGGCAACAAGGGAGGGGGGGTAACTTGAGTGGCAACAAAGGGGGGGGACTTGAGTGGCAACAAGGGAGGGGGGGTAACTTGAGTGGCAACAAGGGGGGGAGAACTTGAGTGGCAATAAGGGGGGGGGGGGAACTTGAGTGGCAACAAGGGGGGGGAACTTGAGTGGCAACAAGGGGGAGAAGAACTTGAGGGGCAACAAGGGGGGGGGTGAACTTGAGTGGCAACAAGGGGGGGAACTTGAGTGGCAACAAGGGGGGGGGGAACTTGAGTGGCAACAAGGGGGGGGGGAACTTGAGGGGCAACAAGGGGGGGGGGGTGAACTTGAGTGGCAACAAGGGGGGGAACTTGAGTGGCAACAAGGGGGGGAACTTGAGTGGCAACAAGGGGGGGGGAACTTGAGTGGCAACAAGGGGGGGGGAACTTGAGTGGCAACAAGGGGGGGGAACTTGAGGGGCAACAAGGGGGGGGGTGAACTTGAGTGGCAACAAGGGGGGGAACTTGAGTGGCAACAAGGGGGGGGAACTTGAGTGGCAACAAGGGGGGGGGTGAACTTGAGTGGCAACAAGGGGGGGAACTTGAGTGGCAACAAGGGGGGAACTTGAGTGGCAACAAGGGGGGGAACTTGAGTGGCAACAAGGGGGGGGGAACTTGAGTGGCAACAAAGGGGGAACTTGAGGGGCAACAAGGGGGGGGGAACTTGAGTGGCAACAAGGGGGGGAACTTGAGTGGCAACAAGGGGGGGGAACTTGAGTGGCAACAAGGGGGGGGGGGAACATGAGTGGCAACAAGGGGGGGGAACTTGAGGGGCAACAAGGGGGGGGAACTTGAGTGGCAACAAGGGGGGGGGGAACTTGAGTGGCAACAAGGGGGGGGGAACTTGAGTGGCAACAAGGGGGGGAACTTGAGTGGCAACAAGGGGGGGAACTTGAGTGGCAACAAGGGGGGGGAACTTGAGTGGCAACAAGGGGGGGGGAACTTGAGTGGCAACAAGGGGGGGAACTTGAGGGGCAACAAGGGGGGGGAACTTGAGTGGCAACAAGGGGGGGGGAACTTGAGTGGCAACAAGGGGGGGGGGAACTTGAGTGGCAACAAGGGGGGGGGAACTTGAGGGGCAACAAGGGGGGGGAACTTGAGTGGCAACAAGGGGGGGGGGAACTTGAGTGGCAACAAGGGGGGGAACTTGAGTGGCAACAAGGGGGGGAACTTGAGTGGCAACAAGGGGGGGAACTTGAGTGGCAACAAGGGGGGGGGAACTTGAGTGGCAACAGGGGGGGGGGAAACTTGAGGGGCAACAAGGGGGGGGGAACTTGAGGGGCAACAAGGGGGGGGAACTTGAGTGGCAACAAGGGGGGGGGAACTTGAGGGGCAACAAGGGGGGGGGAACTTGAGTGGCAACAAGGGGGGGGGAACTTGAGTGGCAACAAGGGGGGGGA
>WNGS01164502.1:0-14427 GCA_020271785.1 Procambarus virginalis | reverse complement strand
CACAATATGTTTATTATGTGTGTAAATCACGAAAGTTATCACGTGATGAAAAATGTGACAGTGTTAGCCCACGGAGGAAGAATAGAAACAGGAATTTTTTTAAGTACCTTCGCATTTAATAATACGAAAGTATTATTAAATACTTCAGACCCTTCTGAAGATGTATTATTAAATACGAAAGTACTTAAGGAAATTCCTGTTTCAATTCTTCCTCCGTAGTCTGACACTGTCACATGTTATATTATAAGGAAACGTTATCTTATTTATTGTAAACCTGGCTTACTCTGGTTTGGGGCTTCTTTCGCTGCATAACCATATCAGCAATACTACATAATGAATAAGAGCTCTATAATCATTTGTATACTGTACGGATATAATTAGCACTTTCCGTTGTTAGTGTAAGGGTCGCTGTGGCAATTTCTCAGTTGGTCGACTTATACTTTTGAGTCTTTGACGAGGTGTGCGTGTCGCGAAATTCCCCACAAGAAGCCCTCTCGTGTGTTGGTTTACAATCTGGTACAGTGACTGGCTGGTTCAGGAGAGACGCCTCTCCTGAACCAGCCAGTCACTGGTTCAGGAGAGACGCCTCTCCTGAACCAGCCAGTCACTGGTTCAGGAGAGACGCCTCTCCTGAACCAGCCAGTCACTGGTTCAGGAGAGGCGTCTCTCCAGGATTGGTTCCAAATATTGTCTTTATATTGACAATAGGAGGGAGCCTTTAAATTTATGGTACATTTTATCTAGTTAAAGCATAGAAAACAGTTTCCTTATTAATTCTAATGCCTAAACCTGGAGTTTAAAGAAATGAGATGTTTTAAATATGTTGTGATGTTGATGTCACGGAATCTCCCGTTCTGTTTAAATATTTGGTGACTAACTATTGTAAATTAACTACATCTTATGATGGTTACAATGTTAGTATATAGTATTAGTATGTGTCGGATTTCCGACATGTAAACACTGTAATTCCATGTGTTTTGTTATATTATTTCTTAGCACTCATTCAGAAGGGAAGGAACTATCAGGAACGCCGACCTATACAAAGCAAATCGTCGCTCTACCGTCCAGCCCAAGTGGTTGGGCACTCTTTCAGAGAATTTTATGATATGCGAAGTTAGTGCTATCGGTCTGTAATTTTTGGCCTCTGCCTTACTCACTCCTTTATGGTGTGATGCTATCTTCAATGCTTTTAATATAGCAGAGATAACATCAGTATCTAGGCTCCGAATCTAAAAAAAAAAAGACTTAAGATCCTGCGGTAATGATTTGTTTACAATTCGTGATGAATACGGAGTTCCAGGAATCAAGTCCTGGTGTAGAGTACATAGGTATACTGTCTATTGATACAAAATCCAATGGGGCTTTGGTGACATATGATATAATCTAATGTTATCAATATGTCTAATTAATGTAATGCTATCTATATGTCTAGCTTATGTAGTGTTATCCATGTGTCTGGATTATATAGTGTTATCCATATGTCTGGTTTATATAGTGTTATCTATATGTCTGGTTTATATAGTGTTATCTATATGTCTGGTTCATATAGTGTTATCCATATGTCTGGTTTATATAGTGTTATCTATATGTCTGGTTTATATAGTGTTATCTATATATCTGGTTTATATAGTGTTATCCATATGTCTGGTTTATATAGTGTTATCTATATGTCTGGTTTATATAGTGTTGTCTATATGTCTGGTTTATATAGTGTTATCTATATGTCTGGTTTATATAGTGTTATCTATATGTCTGGTTTATATAGTGTTATCTATATGTCTGGTTTATATAGTGTTATCTATATGTCTGGTTTATATAGTGTTATCCATATGTCTGGTTTACAACTATAACAACATCGAGTGATTTTTTGTAAAGCCTTTTTATCCGTTTAATGAATATTTGTAAAAAATCTAAATTTCCAGTCACAAATATAAGGAGACAAGTTACTAGTGGTGAAGTAGTGCAGTGGGTCCGGCGCTCAAGGCCACCATCCATCACGCTGACCATCGGAAGCGATTTGGCCGTGTTCAGGGCTGGGGGTGCCGGCTAGTCTGTTCCTGGTGGAGGTGCTGCTGGCTCTCCTCCACTCACACCAGTGCCTGTGAGGGAAAATGTGGCGGTGAAATTACCGAAGCGTGTAGTTAGAGCGGTGTTGGTAGTACGGAGGACACACGATGCTTAGTGGTTGGCGGGCGTCGGCAACACGTCGTTGTGTATGGCAATTTACGGCAGGAAGACCCGGAGGGTGAAGACGACTCACCTGCTGTTTTCCCTTTGATTATGTTGCGCCCTGCTTCGTCTGCTTGTTCTGCTGTCTCTCTCTCTTGTACCTGCTGTCTACCACTCGACGCCCTGCTTCGTCTGCTTGTTCTGCTGCCTCTGTCTCTTGTACCTGCTGTCTACCACTCGACCTCCTGCTTCGTCTGCTTGTTCTGCTGCCTCTGTCTCTTGTACCTGCTGTCTACCACTCGACCTCCTGCTTCGTCTGCTTGTTCTGCTGTCTCTCTCTCTTGTACCTGCTGTCTACCACTCGACCTCCTGCTTCGTCTGCTTGTTCTGCTGCCTCTCTCTCTTGTACCTGCTGTCTACCACTCGACCTCCTGCTTCGTCTGCTTGTTCTGCCGCCTCTCTCTCTTGTACCTGCTGTCTACCACTCGACCTCCTGCTTCGTCTGCTTGTTCTGCTGCCTCTCTCTCTTGTAGCTGTGTGTGTGTGTGTGTGTGTGTGTGTGTGTGTGTGTGTGTGGTGTGTGTGTGTGTGTGTGTGTGTGTGTGTGTGTGTACTCACCTAGTTGTACTCACCTAGTTGTGCTTGCGGGGGTTGAGCTCTGGCTCTTTGGTCCCGCCTCTCAACCGTCAATCAACAGGTGTACAGTTTCCTGAGCCTAATGGGCTCTATCATATCTACACTTGAAACTGTGTATGGAGTCAGCCTCCACCACATCGCTTCCTAATGCATTCCATTTGTCAACCACTCTGACACTAAAAAAGTTCTTTCTAATATCTCTGTGGCTCATTTGGGCACTCAGCTTCCACCTGTGTCCCCTAGTGCGTGTGCCCCTTGTGTTAAACAGCCTGTCTTTATCAACCCTGTCGATTCCCCTGAGAATCTTGAATGTGGTGATCATGTCCCCCCTAACTCTTCTGTCTTCCAACGAAGTGAGGTTTAATTCCTGCAGTCGCTCCTCGTAGCTCATACCTCTCAGCTCGGGTACTAGTCTGGTGGCAAACCTTTGAACCTTTTCCAGTTTAGTCTTATGCTTGACTAGATAGGGACTCCATGCTGGAGCCGCATACTCCAGGATTGGTCTGACATATGTGGTATATAATGTTCTGAAAGATTCCTTACACAAGTTTCTAAAGGCCGTTCTTATGTTAGCCAACCTGGCATATGCTGCTGATGTTATCCTCTTGATATGAGCTTCAGGGGACAGGTCTGGCGTGATATCAACCCCCAGGTCTTTCTCTCTCTCTGACTCTTGAAGTATTTCATCTCCCAAATGATACCTTGTATCTGGTCTCCTGCTTCCTACCCCTATCTTCATTACATTACATTTGCTTGGTTAAACTCTAACAGCCATTTGTTCGACCATTCCTGCAGGGTGTGTGTGTGTGTGTGTGTGTGTGTGTGTGTGTGTGTGTGTGTGTGTGTGTGTGTGTGTGTGTGTGTGTGTGTGTGTGTGTGTGTGTTGTGTGTGTGTGTGGGTGTGTGTGTGTGTGTGTATGTGTGTGTGTGTGTGTGTGTGTGTGTGTGTGTACTCATCTAGTTGTACTCACCTAGTTGTGCTTGCGGGGGTTGAGCTCTGGCTCTTTGGTCCCGCCTCTCAACCGTCAATCAACAGATGTACAGTTTCCTGAGCCTATTGGGCTCTATCATATCTACACTTGAAACTGTGTATGGAGTGTGTGTGTGTGTATGTGTGTGTGTGTGTGTGTGTGTGTGTGTGTGTGTGTGTGTGTGTGTGTGTGTGTGTGTGTGTGTGTGTTGTGTGTGTGTGTGTGTGTGTTGTGTGTGTGTGTGTGTGTTTGTACTAACTTAGATATACTGACCTCTGTCTACTGTCCTCATCTGTTTCTTGATGACTCCGCAACTGCGTCTTGTTTGCAGATGTACTCACATCTGTCTCTCACCTTCACATCTGTCTCTCACCTTCACATCTGTCTCTCACCTTCACATCTGTCTCTCACCTTCACATCTGTCTCTCAACTTCACATCTGTCTCTCATCTTCACATCTGTCTCTCAACTTCACATCTGTCTCTCATTTTCACATCTGTCTCTCATCTTCACATCTGTCTCTCACCTTCACATCTGTCTCTCAACTTCACATCTGTCTCTCATCTTCACATCTGTCTCTCATCTTCACATCTGTCTCTCATCTTCACATCTGTCTCTCACCTTCACATCTGTCTCTCATCTTCACATCTGTCTCTCACCTTCACATCTGTCTCTCACCTTCACATCTGTCTCTCATCTTCACATATGTCCCTCATCTTCACATCTGTCTCACATCTTCACATATGTCCCTCATCTTCACATCTGTCTCATCTTCACATCTGTCTCATCTTCACATCTGTCTCATCTTCACATCTGTCTCATCTTCACATCTGTCTCACATCTTCACATATGTCCCTCATCTTCACATCTGTCTCTCACCTTCACATCTGTCTCTCACCTTCACATCTGTCTCTCACCTTCACATCTGTCTCTCACCTTCACATCTGTCTCTCACCTTCACATCTGTCTCTCAACTTCACATCTGTCTCTCATCTTCACATCTGTCTCTCACCTTCACATCTGTCTCTCATTTTCACATCTGTCTCTCATCTTCACATCTGTCTCTCAACTTCACATCTGTCTCTCATCTTCACATCTGTCCCTCATCTTCACATCTGTCTCACATCTTCACATCTGTCTCTCATCTTCACATCTGTCTCTCACCTTCACATCTGTCTCTCACCTTCACATCTGTCTCTCACCTTCACATCTGTCTCTCACCTTCACATCTGTCTCTCACCTTCACATCTGTCTCTCATCTTCACATCTGTCTCTCATCTTCACATCTGTCTCTCATCTTCACATCTGTCTCACATCTTCACATCTGTCTCTCATCTTCACATCTGTCCCTCATCTTCACATCTGTCTCTCATCTTCACATCTGTCTCTCATCTTCACATCTGTCTCTCACCTTCACATCTGTCTCTCACCTTCACATCTGTCTCTCACCTTCACATCTGTCTCACATCTTCACATATGTCCCTCATCTTCACATCTGTCTCTCACCTTCACATCTGTCTCTCACCTTCACATCTGTCTCTCATCTTCAAATATGTCCCTCATCTTCACATATGTCTCTCACCTTCACATCTGTCTCACATCTTCACATATGTCCCTCATCTTCACATCTGTCTCTCACCTTCACATCTGTCTCTCACCTTCACATCTGTCTCTCACCTTCACATCTGTCTCTCACCTTCACATCTGTCTCTAACCTTCACATCTGTCTCTCACCTTCACATCTGTCTCTCACCTTCACATCTGTCTCTCACCTTCACATCTGTCTCTCACCTTCACATCTGTCTCTCACCTTCACATCTGTCTCACATCTTCACATATGTCCCTCATCTTCACATCTGTCTCTCACCTTCACATCTGTCTCTCACTTCACATCTGTCTCTCACCTTCACATCTGTCTCACATCTTCACATATGTCCCTCATCTTCACATCTGTCTCTCACCTTCACATCTGTCTCTCACCTTCACATCTGTCTCTCACCTTCACATCTGTCTCTCATCTTCACATCTGTCCCTCATGTTCACATCTGTCTCTTATCTTCACATCTGTCCCTCATCTTCACATCTGTCTCTCATCTTCACATCTGTCCCTCATCTTCACATCAGTCTCTCATCTTCACATCTGTCTCTCATCTTCACATCTGTCTCTCACCTTCACATCTGTCTCTCATCTTCACATCTGTCTCTCATCTTCACATCTGTCTCTCAACTTCACATCTGTCTCTCATCTTCACATCTGTCCTCATCTTCACATCTGTCTCTCATCTTCACATCTGTCTCTCATCTTCACATCTGTCTCACATCTTCACATCTGTCTCTCATCTTCACATCTGTCCCTCATCTTCACATCTGTCTCTCATCTTCACATCTGTCTCTCATCTTCACATCTGTCTCTCTCTTCACATCTGTCTCTCACCTTCACATCTGTCTCTCACCTTCACATCTGTCTCACATCTTCACATATGTCCTCATCTTCACATCTGTCTCTCACCTTCACATCTGTCTCTCACCTTCACATCTGTCTCTCACCTTCACATCTGTCTCTACCTTCACATCTGTCTCTCACCTTCACATCTGTCTCTCACCTTCACATCTGTCTCTCACCTTCACATCTGTCTCTCACCTTCACATCTGTCTCTCACCTTCACATCTGTCTCACATCTTCACATATGTCCCTCATCTTCACATCTGTCTCTCACCTTCACATCTGTCTCTCACCTTCACATCTGTCTCTCACCTTCACATCTGTCTCACATCTTCACATATGTCCCTCATCTTCACATCTGTCTCTCACCTTCACATCTGTCTCTCACCTTCACATCTGTCTCTCACCTTCACATCTGTCTCTCATCTTCACATCTGTCCCTCATGTTCACATCTGTCTCTTATCTTCACATCTGTCCCTCATCTTCACATCTGTCTCTCATCTTCACATCTGTCCCTCATCTTCACATCAGTCTCTCATCTTCACATCTGTCTCTCATCTTCACATCTGTCTCTCACCTTCACATGTGGCTTATATCCTGACACCGCTCTACATCTCTCACATCTGTCTAACATCTGTATCATAGCTTCGTGTTTGTCTATTGTCCTCACATTTCTCCTCGATCTTCGAGTATCTATTTTGTTCTCACAAGTATATCTTGTCTTATATTTATCTATTGTCTTCATATCTATCTATCAATCCATTGTCCATACACTCGTCTCTTGGCTTCTTATCTATCTCTAGTAGTCAAACCAGCCTATTTTCTTCTCATCAATCTCTTGGCTCCAATTCCTCTCTTTGCTTAATCTCATTCATTCTTCATTCTTCCCCCCCCCCTCCCTCCCTCCACACTCACTCATTTCTCACCCCTCTCTTCTTCACGACCAACACTCATTCGTTATTCTATGTTCCCCACTCTCACTCATTACTCATTATATATTCTCCTACATCTTATCTCATTCCTCATTCTCTCTTTTCTCATCTTTCTTCATTTTTGCACAGGTGGGTACACAGGTGTCACACAGGTGGGTACACAGGTGTCATATAGGTGGGTACACAGGTGTCACACAAGTGGGTACACAGGTGTCATACAGGTGGGTACACAGGTGTCACACAAGTGGGTACACAGGTGTCATACAGGTGGGTACACAGGTGTAACACAGGTAGGGACACATGTGTCACAAAGAAGGTACACAGGTGTCACACAGGTGGGTACACAGGTGGGTACACAGGTGGGTACACAGGTGTCACACAGGTGGGGACACAGGTGTCACACTGGTGGGTACACAGGTGTCATACAGGTGGGTACACAGGTGTCACACAGGTGGGTACACAGGTGTCATACAGGTGGGGACACAGGTGTCACACAAGTGGGTACACAGGTGTCATACAGGTGGGTACGCAGGTGTCATACAGGCGGGGACACAGGTGTCATACAGGTGGGGACACAGGTGTCATACAGGCGGGGACACAGGTGTCATACAGGCGGAGACACAGGTGTCATACAGGCGGGGACACAGGTGTCATACAGGTGGGGACACAGGTGTCATACAGGCGGGGACACAGGTGTCACACTGGTGGGGACACAGGTGTCATACAGGTGGGGACACAAGTGTCATACAGGCGGGGACACAGGTGTCATACAGGTGGGACACAGGTGTCATACAGGTGGGGACACAGGTGTCATACAGGCGGGGACACAGGTGTCATACAGGTGGGGACACAGGTGTCATACAGGCGGGGACACAGGTGTCACACAGGTGGGGACACAGGTGTCATACAGGCGGGGACACAGATGTCATACAGACGGGGACACAGGTGTCATACAGGTGGGGACACAGGTGTCATACAGGCGGGGACACAGGTGTCATACAGGTGGGGACACAGGTGTCACACAGGCGGGGACACAGGTGTCACACAGGTGGGGACACAGGTGTCATACAGGTGGGGACACAGGTATCATACAGGTGGGGACACAGGTGTCATACAGGTGGGGACACAGGTGTCATACAGATGGGACACAGGTGTCATACAGGTGGGGACACAGGTGTCATACAGGCGGGGACACAGGTGTCACACAGGCGTGGACACAGGTGTCATACAGGCGGGGACGCAGGTGTCACACAGGTGGGGGACACAGGTGTCCACAGAGGCGGGGACACAGGTGTCATACAGGTGGGGACACAGGTGTCATACAGGTGGGGACACAGGTGTCATACAGGTGAGGACACAGGTGTCACACAGGCGGGACACAGGTGTCATACAGGCGGGGACACAGGTGTCATACAGGCGTGGACACAGGTGTCATACAGGCGGGGACACAGGTGTCACACCGGTGGGGACACAGGTGTCACACAGGCGGGGACACAGGTGTCACACAGGTGTCACACAGGTGTCACACAGGTGTCACCAGGTGTCACACAAGCGGGGACACAGGTGTCACACAGGCGGGGACACAGGTGTCACACAGGTGTCACACAGGTGGGGACACAGGTGTCACCCAGGCGGGGACACAGATGTCACACAGGCGGGGACACAGGTGTCACACAGGTGTCACACAGGTGTCACACAAGCGAAGACACAGGTGTCACACAGGCGGGGACACAGGTGTCACACAGGTGTCACACGGGGACACAGGTGTCACACGGGGACACAGGTGTCACACGGGGACACAGGTGTCACACGGGGACACAGGTGTCACACGGGGACACAGGTGTCACACGGGGACACAGGTGTCACACGGGTGTCACACGGGGACACAGGTGTCACACGGGGACACAGGTGTCACACGGGCACACAGGTGTCACACGGGGACACAGGTGTCACACAGGTGTCACACATGTGTCACACAGGCGGGGACACAGGTGTCACACAGGTGTCACACAGGTGTCACACAGGTGTCACACAGGCGTGGACACAGGTGTCACACAGGCGTGGACACAGGTGTCACACAGGCGTGGACACAGGTGTCACACAGGTGTCATACAGGTGGGGACACAGGTGTCACACAGATGGGGACACAGGTGTCACACAGGTGGGGACACAGGTGTCACANAACCGGTCGAACAATCGGTTGGAGAACGAGACAATGTAGTGGCTGATGATTATCCCGAGCTTTGCCACTGGAATAACTCTCAAAAATAAGGGGAGGGGAGTGTTATGATCTCAGCCTGCAGGAGAAACGAGTCTCACCCTTTGAGAGTTATTCAGCAAGCCTGACCTAACTGGAAGGTCCAGGAATTATAGAGGCGATAACACAGATGTAAAATAGTGTGTTGAATTTATATAAAAGTTTGAGATTATGGGCAATGAGCAAGAAAACAGATAAATGACTTGTTAGGAGATGTGGACAAGTTACTGGAGGCGTGAGGCTCGCTTGTGGAGGGCGATGACCTCACTTGAGGCCGAACATCGCAGGGGAAGGCCGTGCTTTGACGAGCTCCCGCCAGGAGGAAACCCTAGTGATATTATCTCCAAGAGAAGAGAAGGTGCAGACGTTCCAGCTGTTGAATCGAGCTGAAGACGTTGCGGTCTCAAGTCCTGGACGGCGAGGAGAGAGTATTAAGCCGCCCAGTGACAGTTTTGTGGGCTGTGACAAGCGCCCTGGTCAGACGTTGTCAGAGGGAGAAGCGCCCTCAACCAGATAATCTGTGGTAAGCCCGATTTAAGCCAGTTCATAGTGTTTGCTTGTAGTTGGTCGTGTGCCCAGCGACAGTAGCAATGTTTATTTACAAGTTAGACATGTTTTGGTATGGCAGAGAGCCTAAAATAAGAGAGTGAAGTGGGAGGAGCGCGGAGCGACATCCGTCTTCTCTGAGCGCTGGCGGGCAACTGAAGGAGCCGGCTCCTGAGGGAGGAGGCCCCTCCCAGCGTGAGTGAGGCTCACCCAGCGAGGTGACGCATGGACTCGCCCACGGGGGAGTCCACTCTCATTAAATGTAGAAGACAGATAGAGATTGGAGACAAAGATGTTGTATGATTAATTTTGTTTATGTGTTAAAAAGGGAAACAATTTATTGGAGTGCAAATGGGTTGCAGGTTTGTCTTTGGGGAAGAAGTTGCTGAGGACTTGGAAGCCAGCACAGAGGGAGTGGTTGATGAGACTCCAAGGCAGGGGAGGAGAGGACCCCGAGCTATGAAGAAGCAGTGAGGAGGAGTGTCACATGCTTCTGCAGAGGTGGTGAAGTGCCACAGTTATTCGAGGAAACTTTATGGTGCAGCAGCCAGGAGAGCTGTGGATGACCCTAGTAGGAGTAGGGAAGCACCATAGTTGTTCAAGGAATCTGCATGGTAGCAGCCTGGAGGAGCTGCAGAGGATTCTGGTGTTTAAGCCCTGAAGAACCTGAAGTTGTCAGGGTAGTGAAATAGTTCTAAATGATCACTTGTATGGAGGTGAGAGTGTTTGTCATTAGCGTGAACGACGCAGTGAGAGGTGAGTGACCGTTTGCCATTTATGTGCCAAGAAGTGTATATTGAAGTTTTGAGTTACAGACGTAGGCAGGAGTACCTACAGATATATATGTATTCTAAGACTGATAGAATGGTCGATTGATTCGTTGTGTGGCACGGATCATTTATACTGATATATACATATGTATGTTATTGCTTTCAAATGCTGATTTGCCTTATATGTGTTTATAGGTATATATATATGTATACATTCTCTTGATGGTAGTGTGACATTATATTGTAAGACTTAAATCTACTTGAGGAGGTTGATAATACCAAGAGATAGGATACCACTTAGCAAGCTGAGGATAGAGTTCTGATGGTGTTGGAGTGCAACCTGATTATAATAGTACAGAGTATAGGATTCTTCATTATTATTATATGTATGCGTGTATTGTTATGTACTTCGTCCAGTAAATGTATTCAAATTTGCTGGTGTTTGCACTTGTCCCAGTGAGGCTTCCCAGGAAATAGTAAAGAAGGAGAGAGAGAGAGAGCAAGAAACAGGAACCACTGCTGTGGACAGGGTAAGACAGAAGTCTAGTAAGACAAGGCAGGGGATTGAGGAGGTCATATTCCATAAGGAGAGAGTGGGGAGTCACAGCGGCTCGAGTGGGTGTGTGCACGTGACAACAAGGCTGCGTGTTGGAGCTGCATCCCCTAAACGTGTGACGTTGAGCCCCTCTCCAAGGGCCACAAGTGCCTAGTGTGATCTCTTAGTGAAATATGAGCATTTGTCGAGTTGTGGGTTGGGTGGTTCGTCAGCGGTAGCACCACCAAAATCCACCATCGCGACACCCATCACGTTACACCTGCCATTAACCCATCACGTTACACCTGCTAGTAACCCATCACGTTACACCTGCCATTAACCCATCACGTTACACCTGCCATTAACCCATCACGTTACACCTGCTAGTAACCCATCACGTTACACCTGCCATTAACCCATCACGTTACACCTGCCATTAACCCATCACGTTACACCTGTCAGTAACCTATCACGTTACACCTGTTAGTAACCCATCACGTTACACCTGCCATTAACCCATCACGTTACACCTGTCAGTAACCTATCACGTTACACCTGTTAGTAACCCATCACGTTACACGTGCCATTAAGCCATCACGTTACACCTGTCAGTAACCTATCACGTTACACCTGCTAGTAACCCATCACGTTACACCTGCTAGTAACCCATCACGTTACACCTGTCAGTAACCCATCACGTTACACCTGCTAGTAACCCATCACGTTACACCTGCTAGTAACCCATCACGTTACACCTGTCAGTAACCCATCACGTTACACCTGCTAGTAACCCATCACGTTACACCTGCTAGTAACCCATCACGTTACACCTGCTAGTAACCCATCACGTTACACGTGCCATTAATCCATCACGTTACACCTGTCAGTAACCCATCACGTTACAGCTGTCAGTAACCCATCACGTTACACCTGTCAGTAACCCATCACGTTACACCTGCTAGTAACCCATCACGTTACACCTGCTAGTAACCCATCACGTTACAGCTGTCAGTAACCCATCACGTTACACCTGCTAGTAACCCATCACGTTACACCTGCTAGTAACCCATCACGTTACACCTGCTAGTAACCCATCACGTTACACCTGTCAGTAACCCATCACGTTACACCTGCTAGTAACCCATCACGTTACACCTGCCATTAACCCATCACGTTACACCTGCTAGTAACCCATCACCAGGATACCACGT
Source organism: Procambarus virginalis (assembly GCA_020271785.1). Classification (NCBI taxonomy): domain Eukaryota; kingdom Metazoa; phylum Arthropoda; class Malacostraca; order Decapoda; family Cambaridae; genus Procambarus; species Procambarus virginalis. The sequence goes on along the minus strand of WNGS01164502.1, from coordinate 1,957 downwards.
GCGGTCTCTGTTAACGTGAAAGTATTACGAGAGGAGACCACCGAGCCAGTCATTCAGCTGCTCCTTACCACACCAGCAGACACCTGGAGGGTCACCCTCCAGGTGTAGATGACATGAATGAAGTAAGAGAGTGAGTGAAGGCTGGCCATTAAAGCACACTCTCCTTATATTTTGTTACTGTTGCCTAGTGTTTGACTTCAAGGTCGATCAACTAGTCAAGTAAATCTTTACCTGGTACAGACCTTGAAACACAGTTCATTGATTTACTATGAATTTTATAAACTATAAAAGTGGCTAGTTCATTTTTATGAGACTCTTCCATCAGTGATTCTCCATCCTCTTCCTTACTTTCTTCTACCTCCGTTTTACTCCCCACTTCACTCCATCTACCTGTCATAGGTAACTTTCCGAGTGCTTCAGGTCTCCTAGTGTGAACTTTTCACCTTTTCTAATCTTGACTCTGTAGTAGGCATCCATCAGTCTCAGGAGACTAATGAGTAACGCCCTGGTTGTCGGTCTGGAGTGGCCTCTCCAGGGTGCAAAGCCAGGGTCGGTTAATATGGGGAAAGAAGCTGTTACATATGCAGCAGGTCTCCACGGCGCCGAAAGTTTCCAATGGAAAGGCAAACGCCAATACGATTGGTTCCAGCGCCGTCGCAGGAACTGTCAGAACCAGGTTGAAGGCAACAACGAACTGCCTTGACTCTACACTCTGGCAAATCGTACTTCTTACCGCAGTACTGCCATACAGGGTCAAACTGGCACTTCCAAGTCATATGTCCCCAATGAAAACACTTCATACATAGTATAGGTTCCTCAAAATATTTAACCAATTTCCTGTAGCCAAGTACCTGCACAAGAAGTCTATCTGGAGTCTCACCTTTCAACAGGGCGGCTGTGTTTTTTGTTTTTCACCACTTACAACATTCCTCTTCGCCCTCACAACACTTTCATTGCTTTTAAAGGTACTCCGGGTCAAGATATGTTGGACGCTGAAAAACAATAACCTATGTGTGACTTATTCCTTGTTCAGGAGAAACAACACAACATCGTTACGTCCACCAGATGTTAGGTGTTCCAATGCCTCGTCTGTTCCAACTGTTATGTAGGGCCGGTGGTGAACACCCTCCTTAAATAATGGTCGAAATCCCCAAATTACTTGGCTAATCGAACCATCCACTCCAATATTTTTTATGAAAGTTCATATCACATTAATAAATTAGTTAATTATTTAATTACTTGGCCAATCGAACCATCCACTCCAAAAAAATTTATGAAAGTTCATATCACATTAATAAATTAGTTAATTATTTAATTAGTAGTTAATAAATGAAATGCATTAGGAAGTAATGTGGTGGAGGCTAACTCCATACACAGTTTCAAATGTAGATATTATTCAGTTTAATAAGCTCAGAAACCTGTACTCCAGTAGATTGACAGTTGAGAGGCGGGACCAAAGAGCCGAAGCTGAACCCACGTAAGCAGAACTAGGTGAGCACGTCACAGGAAATAACAGTTGCTTCCATCTATAAGTTAATTTGTCTGTCTTGCTGTGTGTGGTCCTGTTGTCTCTGCCTGGTGAAGTTTTCCCTTTTGAGACAACCGAGTAATTAAAGACCCCCTGGGGCCAGATTCACGAAGCAGTTACGCAAGCACTTACGAACCTATACATCTTTTCTCAATCTTTGGCGGCTTTGTTTACAATCATTAAACTGTTAATGAGCTCTGAAGCACCAGGAGGCTGTTTATAACAATAACAACAGTTGATTTGGAAGATTTCATGCTTGTAAACTGTTTAATAAATGTAACCAAAGCCGTCAAAGATTGAGGAAAGATGTACACGTTCGTAAGTATTTACATAACTGCTTGGTGAATGTGGCACCTGGCCCTGTCTGGCGGTGATCATTACAATCTTACGATCATTACAGTCGTATCTCGTCCCAACTACTCCCGCTTT
>WNGS01164501.1:74600-84747 GCA_020271785.1 Procambarus virginalis | reverse complement strand
CGTAGTCCCTGGTGGTGGTTCATGGACGTCGTAGTCCCTGGTGGTGGTTCATGACCACGTAGTCCCTGTGGTGGTTCATGGACCACGTAGTCCCTGGTGGTGGTTCATGGACCACGTAGTCCCTGGTGGTGGTTCATGGACCTCGTAGTCCCTGGTGGTGGTTCATGGACCACGTAGTCCCTGGTGGTGGTTCATGGACCTCGTAGTCCCTGGTGGTGGTTCATGGACCACGTAGTCCCTGGTGGTGGTTCATGGACCTCGTAGTCCCTGGTGGTGGTTCATGGACCTCGTAGTCCCTGGTGGTGGTTCATGGACCACGTAGTCCCTGGTGGTGGTTCATGGACCTCGTAGTCCCTGGTGGTGGTTCATGGACCACGTAGTCCCTGGTGGTGGTTCATGGACCTCGTAGTCCCTGGTGGTGGTTCATGGACCACGTAGTCCCTGGTGGTGGTTCATGGACCACGTAGTCCCTGGTGGTGGTTCATGGACCACGTAGTCCCTGGTGGTGGTTCATGGACCACGTAGTCCCTGGTGGTGGTTCATGGACCACGTAGTCCCTGGTGGTGGTTCATGGACCACGTAGTCCCTGGTGGTGGTTCATGGACCACGTAGTCCCTGGTGGTGGTTCATGGACCACGTAGTCCCTGGTGGTGGTTCATGGACCACGTAGTCCCTGGTGGTGGTTCATGGACCACGTAGTCCCTGGTGTGGTTCATGGACCACGTAGTCCCTGGTGGTGGTTCATGGACCACGTAGTCCCTGGTGGTGGTTCATGGACCACGTAGTCCCTGGTGGTGGTTCATGGACCACGTAGTCCCTGGTGGTGGTTCATGGACCACGTAGTCCCTGGTGGTGGTTCATGGACCACGTAGTCCCTGGTGGTGGTTCATGGACCACGTAGTCCCTGGTGGTGGTTCATGGACCACGTAGTCCCTGGTGGTGGTTCATGGACCACGTAGTCCCTGGTGGTGGTTCATGGACCACGTAGTCCCTGGTGGTGGTTCATGGACCACGTAGTCCCTGGTGGTGGTTCATGGACCACGTAGTCCCTGGTGGTGGTTCATGGACCACGTAGTCCCTGGTGGTGGTTCATGGACCACGTAGTCCCTGGTGGTGGTTCATGGACCACGTAGTCCCTGGTGGTGGTTCATGGACCACGTAGTCCCTGGTGGTGGTTCATGGACGTCGTAGTCCCTGGTGGTGGTTCATGGACCACGTAGTCCCTGGTGGTGGTTCATGGACCACGTAGTCCCTGGTGGTGGTTCATGGACCACGTAGTCCCTGGTGGTGGTTCATGGACGTCGTAGTCCCTGGTGGTGGTTCATGGACCACGTAGTCCCTGGTGGTGGTTCATGGACCACGTAGTCCCTGGTGGTGGTTCATGGTCCACGTAGTCCCTGGTGGTGGTTCATGGTCCACGTAGTCCCTGGTGGTGGTTCATGGTCCACGTAGTCCCTGGTGGTGGTTCATGGACCACGTAGTCCCTGGTGGTGGTTCATGGACGTCGTAGTCCCTGGTGGTGGTTCATGGACCACGTAGTCCCTGGTGGTGGTTCATGGTCCACGTAGTCCCTGGTGGTGGTTCATGGACCACGTAGTCCCTGGTGGTGGTTCATGGACCACGTAGTCCCTGGTGGTGGTTCATGGACCACGTAGTCCCTGGTGGTGGTTCATGGACCACGTAGTCCCTGGTGGTGGTTCATGGACCACGTAGTCCCTGGTGGTGGTTCATGGACCACGTAGTCCCTGGTGGTGGTTCATGGTCCACGTAGTCCCTGGTGGTGGTTCATGGACCACGTAGTCCCTGGTGGTGGTTCATGGACCACGTAGTCCCTGGTGGTGGTTCATGGACCACGTAGTCCCTGGTGGTGGTTCATGGTCCACGTAGTCCCTGGTGGTGGTTCATGGACCACGTAGTCCCTGGTGGTGGTTCATGGACCACGTAGTCCCTGGTGGTGGTTCATGGACCACGTAGTCCCTGGTGGTGGTTCATGGACCACGTAGTCCCTGGTGGTGGTTCATGGACCACGTAGTCCCTGGTGGTGGTTCATGGACCACGTAGTCCCTGGTGGTGGTTCATGGTCCACGTAGTCCCTGGTGGTGGTTCATGGACCACGTAGTCCCTGGTGGTGGTTCATGGACCTCGTAGTCCCTGGTGGTGGTTCATGGACCACGTAGTCCCTGGTGGTGGTTCATGGACCACGTAGTCCCTGGTGGTGGTTCATGGACCTCGTAGTCCCTGGTGGTGGTTCATGGACCACGTAGTCCCTGGTGGTGGTTCATGGACCACGTAGTCCCTGGTGGTGGTTCATGGACCACGTAGTCCCTGGTGGTGGTTCATGGACCACGTAGTCCCTGGTGGTGGTTCATGGACCACGTAGTCCCTGGTGGTGGTTCATGGACCACGTAGTCCCTGGTGGTGGTTCATGGACCACGTAGTCCCTGGTGGTGGTTCATGGACCACGTAGTCCCTGGTGGTGGTTCATGGACGTCGTAGTCCCTGGTGGTGGTTCATGGACCACGTAGTCCCTGGTGGTGGTTCATGGACCACGTAGTCCCTGGTGGTGGTTCATGGACCACGTAGTCCCTGGTGGTGGTTCATGGACCACGTAGTCCCTGGTGGTGGTTCATGGACCACGTAGTCCCTGGTGGTGGTTCATGGACCACGTAGTCCCTGGTGGTGGTTCATGGACCACGTAGTCCCTGGTGGTGGTTCATGGACCACGTAGTCCCTGGTGGTGGTTCATGGACCACGTAGTCCCTGGTGGTGGTTCATGGACCACGTAGTCCCTGGTGGTGGTTCATGGACCACGTAGTCCCTGGTGGTGGTTCATGGACCACGTAGTCCCTGGTGGTGGTTCATGGTCCACGTAGTCCCTGGTGGTGGTTCATGGACCACGTAGTCCCTGGTGGTGGTTCATGGACCACGTAGTCCCTGGTGGTGGTTCATGGACCACGTAGTCCCTGGTGGTGGTTCATGGACCACGTAGTCCCTGGTGGTGGTTCATGGACCACGTAGTCCCTGGTGGTGGTTCATGGACCACGTAGTCCCTGGTGGTGGTTCATGGACCACGTAGTCCCTGGTGGTGGTTCATGGACCACGTAGTCCCTGGTGGTGGTTCATGGACCACGTAGTCCCTGGTGGTGGTTCATGGACCACGTAGTCCCTGGTGGTGGTTCATGGACCACGTAGTCCCTGGTGGTGGTTCATGGACCACGTAGTCCCTGGTGGTGGTTCATGGACCACGTAGTCCCTGGTGGTGGTTCATGGACCACGTAGTCCCTGGTGGTGGTTCATGGACCACGTAGTCCCTGGTGGTGGTTCATGGACCACGTAGTCCCTGGTGGTGGTTCATGGACGTCGTAGTCCCTGGTGGTGGTTCATGGACCACGTAGTCCCTGGTGGTGGTTCATGGACCACGTAGTCCCTGGTGGTGGTTCATGGTCCACGTAGTCACTGGTGGTGGTTCATGGTCCACGTAGTCCCTGGTGGTGGTTCATGGTCCACGTAGTCCCTGGTGGTGGTTCATGGTCCACGTAGTCCCTGGTGGTGGTTCATGGACGTCGTAGTCCCTGGTGGTGGTTCATGGACCACGTAGTCCCTGGTGGTGGTTCATGGTCCACGTAGTCTCTGGTGGTGGTTCATGGACCACGTAGTCCCTGGTGGTGGTTCATGGACCACGTAGTCCCTGGTGGTGGTTCATGGACCACGTAGTCCCTGGTGGTGGTTCATGGTCCACGTAGTCCCTGGTGGTGGTTCATGGACCACGTAGTCCCTGGTGGTGGTTCATGGACCACGTAGTCCCTGGTGGTGGTTCATGGTCCACGTAGTCACTGGTGGTGGTTCATGGACCACGTAGTCCCTGGTGGTGGTTCATGGACCACGTAGTCCCTGGTGGTGGTTCATGGACCACGTAGTCCCTGGTGGTGGTTCATGGTCCACGTAGTCCCTGGTGGTGGTTCATGGACCACGTAGTCCCTGGTGGTGGTTCATGGACCACGTAGTCCCTGGTGGTGGTTCATGGACCACGTAGTCCCTGGTGGTGGTTCATGGACGTCGTAGTCCCTGGTGGTGGTTCATGGACGTCGTAGTCCCTGGTGGTGGTTCATGGACCACGTAGTCCCTGGTGGTGGTTCATGGACCACGTAGTCCCTGGTGGTGGTTCATGGTCCACGTAGTCCCTGGTGGTGGTTCATGGACCACGTAGTCCCTGGTGGTGGTTCATGGACCTCGTAGTCCCTGGTGGTGGTTCATGGACCACGTAGTCCCTGGTGGTGGTTCATGGACCACGTAGTCCCTGGTGGTGGTTCATGGACCACGTAGTCCCTGGTGGTGGTTCATGGACCACGTAGTCCCTGGTGGTGGTTCATGGACCACGTAGTCCCTGGTGGTGGTTCATGGACGTCGTAGTCCCTGGTGGTGGTTCATGGACCACGTAGTCCCTGGTGGTGGTTCATGGACCACGTAGTCCCTGGTGGTGGTTCATGGACCACGTAGTCCCTGGTGGTGGTTCATGGACCACGTAGTCCCTGGTGGTGGTTCATGGACCACGTAGTCCCTGGTGGTGGTTCATGGACGTCGTAGTCCCTGGTGGTGGTTCATGGACCACGTAGTCCCTGGTGGTGGTTCATGGACCACGTAGTCCCTGGTGGTGGTTCATGGACGTCGTAGTCCCTGGTGGTGGTTCATGGACCACGTAGTCCCTGGTGGTGGTTCATGGACCACGTAGTCCCTGGTGGTGGTTCATGGTCCACGTAGTCCCTGGTGGTGGTTCATGGACGTCGTAGTCCCTGGTGGTGGTTCATGGACCACGTAGTCCCTGGTGGTGGTTCATGGACCACGTAGTCCCTGGTGGTGGTTCATGGTCCACGTAGTCCTGGTGGTGGTTCATGGTCCACGTAGTCCCTGGTGGTGGTTCATGGTCCACGTAGTCCCTGGTGGTGGTTCATGGTCCACGTAGTCCCTGGTGGTGGTTCATGGACGTCGTAGTCCCTGGTGGTGGTTCATGGACCACGTAGTCCCTGGTGGTGGTTCATGGTCCACGTAGTCCCTGGTGGTGGTTCATGGACCACGTAGTCCCTGGTGGTGGTTCATGGACCACGTAGTCCCTGGTGGTGGTTCATGGACCACGTAGTCCCTGGTGGTGGTTCATGGACCACGTAGTCCCTGGTGGTGGTTCATGGACCACGTAGTCCCTGGTGGTGGTTCATGGACGTCGTAGTCCCTGGTGGTGGTTCATGGACCACGTAGTCCCTGGTGGTGGTTCATGGACCACGTAGTCCCTGGTGGTGGTTCATGGACGTCGTAGTCCCTGGTGGTGGTTCATGGACCACGTAGTCCCTGGTGGTGGTTCATGGACCACGTAGTCCCTGGTGGTGGTTCATGGACCACGTAGTCCCTGGTGGTGGTTCATGGACCACGTAGTCCCTGGTGGTGGTTCATGGACGTCGTAGTCCCTGGTGGTGGTTCATGGACCACGTAGTCCCTGGTGGTGGTTCATGGACCACGTAGTCCCTGGTGGTGGTTCATGGTCCACGTAGTCCCTGGTGGTGGTTCATGGACCACGTAGTCCCTGGTGGTGGTTCATCCACGTAGTCCCTGGTGGTGGTTCATGGTCCACGTAGTCCCTGGTGGTGGTTCATGGACGTCGTAGTCCCTGGTGGTGGTTCATGGACCACGTAGTCCCTGGTGGTGGTTCATGGTCCACGTAGTCCCTGGTGGTGGTTCATGGACCACGTAGTCCCTGGTGGTGGTTCATGGACCACGTAGTCCCTGGTGGTGGTTCATGGACCACGTAGTCCCTGGTGGTGGTTCATGGTCCACGTAGTCCCTGGTGGTGGTTCATGGACCACGTAGTCCCTGGTGGTGGTTCATGGACCACGTAGTCCCTGGTGGTGGTTCATGGTCCACGTAGTCCCTGGTGGTGGTTCATGGACCACGTAGTCCCTGGTGGTGGTTCATGGACCACGTAGTCCCTGGTGGTGGTTCATGGACCACGTAGTCCCTGGTGGTGGTTCATGGTCCACGTAGTCCCTGGTGGTGGTTCATGGACCACGTAGTCCCTGGTGGTGGTTCATGGACCACGTAGTCCCTGGTGGTGGTTCATGGACCACGTAGTCCCTGGTGGTGGTTCATGGACCACGTAGTCCCTGGTGGTGGTTCATGGACCACGTAGTCCCTGGTGGTGGTTCATGGACCACGTAGTCCCTGGTGGTGGTTCATGGACCACGTAGTCCCTGGTGGTGGTTCATGGTCCACGTAGTCCCTGGTGGTGGTTCATGGACCACGTAGTCCCTGGTGGTGGTTCATGGACCTCGTAGTCCCTGGTGGTGGTTCATGGACCACGTAGTCCCTGGTGGTGGTTCATGGACCACGTAGTCCCTGGTGGTGGTTCATGGACCACGTAGTCCCTGGTGGTGGTTCATGGACAACGTAGTCCCTGGTGGTGGTTCATGGACCACGTAGTCCCTGGTGGTGGTTCATGGACGTCGTAGTCCCTGGTGGTGGTTCATGGACCACGTAGTCCCTGGTGGTGGTTCATGGACCACGTAGTCCCTGGTGGTGGTTCATGGACCACGTAGTCCCTGGTGGTGGTTCATGGACCACGTAGTCCCTGGTGGTGGTTCATGGACCACGTAGTCCCTGGTGGTGGTTCATGGACGTCGTAGTCCCTGGTGGTGGTTCATGGACCACGTAGTCCCTGGTGGTGGTTCATGGACCACGTAGTCCCTGGTGGTGGTTCATGGACGTCGTAGTCCCTGGTGGTGGTTCATGGACCACGTAGTCCCTGGTGGTGGTTCATGGACCACGTAGTCTCTGGTGGTGGTTCATGGTCCACGTAGTCCCTGGTGGTGGTTCATGGACGTCGTAGTCCCTGGTGGTGGTTCATGGACCACGTAGTCCCTGGTGGTGGTTCATGGACCACGTAGTCCCTGGTGGTGGTTCATGGTCCACGTAGTCCCTGGTGGTGGTTCATGGTCCACGTAGTCCTGGTGGTGGTTCATGGTCCACGTAGTCCCTGGTGGTGGTTCATGGTCCACGTAGTCCCTGGTGGTGGTTCATGGACGTCGTAGTCCCTGGTGGTGGTTCATGGACCACGTAGTCCCTGGTGGTGGTTCATGGTCCACGTAGTCTCTGGTGGTGGTTCATGGACCACGTAGTCCCTGGTGGTGGTTCATGGACCACGTAGTCCCTGGTGGTGGTTCATGGACCACGTAGTCCCTGGTGGTGGTTCATGGACAACGTAGTCCCTGGTGGTGGTTCATGGACCACGTAGTCCCTGGTGGTGGTTCATGGACGTCATAGTCCCTGGTGGTGGTTCATGGACCACGTAGTCCCTGGTGGTGGTTCATGGACCACGTAGTCCCTGGTGGTGGTTCATGGACGTCGTAGTCCCTGGTGGTGGTTCATGGACCACGTAGTCCCTGGTGGTGGTTCATGGTCCACGTAGTCCCTGGTGGTGGTTCATGGACCACGTAGTCCCTGGTGGTGGTTCATGGACCACGTAGTCCCTGGTGGTGGTTCATGGACCACGTAGTCCCTGGTGGTGGTTCATGGACCACGTAGTCCCTGGTGGTGGTTCATGGACCACGTAGTCCCTGGTGGTGGTTCATGGACCACGTAGTCCCTGGTGGTGGTTCATGGACCACGTAGTCCCTGGTGGTGGTTCATGGACCACGTAGTCCCTGGTGGTGGTTCATGGACCACGTAGTCCCTGGTGGTGGTTCATGGACCACGTAGTCCCTGGTGGTGGTTCATGGACCACGTAGTCCCTGGTGGTGGTTCATGGACCACGTAGTCCCTGGTGGTGGTTCATGGACCACGTAGTCCCTGGTGGTGGTTCATGGACCACGTAGTCCCTGGTGGTGGTTCATGGACCACGTAGTCCCTGGTGGTGGTTCATGGACCACGTAGTCCCTGGTGGTGGTTCATGGACCACGTAGTCCCTGGTGGTGGTTCATGGACCACGTAGTCCCTGGTGGTGGTTCATGGACCACGTAGTCCCTGGTGGTGGTTCATGGACCACGTAGTCCCTGGTGGTGGTTCATGGACCACGTAGTCCCTGGTGGTGGTTCATGGACCACGTAGTCCCTGGTGGTGGTTCATGGACCACGTAGTCCCTGGTGGTGGTTCATGGACCACGTAGTCCCTGGTGGTGGTTCATGGACCACGTAGTCCCTGGTGGTGGTTCATGGACCACGTAGTCCCTGGTGGTGGTTCATGGACCACGTAGTCCCTGGTGGTGGTTCATGGACCACGTAGTCCCTGGTGGTGGTTCATGGACCACGTAGTCCCTGGTGGTGGTTCATGGACCACGTAGTCCCTGGTGGTGGTTCATGGACCACGTAGTCCCTGGTGGTGGTTCATGGACCACGTAGTCCCTGGTGGTGGTTCATGGACCACGTAGTCCCTGGTGGTGGTTCATGGACCACGTAGTCCCTGGTGGTGGTTCATGGACCACGTAGTCCCTGGTGGTGGTTCATGGACCACGTAGTCCCTGGTGGTGGTTCATGGACCACGTAGTCCCTGGTGGTGGTTCATGGACCACGTAGTCCCTGGTGGTGGTTCATGGACCACGTAGTCCCTGGTGGTGGTTCATGGACCACGTAGTCCCTGGTGGTGGTTCATGGACCACGTAGTCCCTGGTGGTGGTTCATGGACCACGTAGTCCCTGGTGGTGGTTCATGGACCACGTAGTCCCTGGTGGTGGTTCATGGACCACGTAGTCCCTGGTGGTGGTTCATGGACCACGTAGTCCCTGGTGGTGGTTCATGGACCACGTAGTCCCTGGTGGTGGTTCATGGACCACGTAGTCCCTGGTGGTGGTTCATGGACCACGTAGTCCCTGGTGGTGGTTCATGGACCACGTAGTCCCTGGTGGTGGTTCATGGACCACGTAGTCCCTGGTGGTGGTTCATGGACCACGTAGTCCCTGGTGGTGGTTCATGGACCACGTAGTCCCTGGTGGTGGTTCATGGACCACGTAGTCCCTGGTGGTGGTTCATGGACCACGTAGTCCCTGGTGGTGGTTCATGGACCACGTAGTCCCTGGTGGTGGTTCATGGACCACGTAGTCCCTGGTGGTGGTTCATGGACCACGTAGTCCTGGTGGTGGTTCATGGTCCACGTAGTCCCTGGTGGTGGTTCATGGGCCACGTAGTCCCTGGTGGTGGTTCATGGACCACGTAGTCCCTGGTGGTGGTTCATGGACCACGTAGTCCCTGGTGGTGGTTCATGGACCACGTAGTCCTGGTGGTGGTTCATGGACCACGTAGTCCCTGGTGGTGGTTCATGGACCACGTAGTCCCTGGTGGTGGTTCATGGTCCACGTAGTCCCTGGTGGTGGTTCATGGGCCACGTAGTCCCTGGTGGTGGTTCATGGACCACGTAGTCCCTGGTGGTGGTTCATGGACCACGTAGTCCCTGGTGGTGGTTCATGGACCACGTAGTCCCTGGTGGTGGTTCATGGACCACGTAGTCCCTGGTGGTGGTTCATGGACCACGTAGTCCCGTGTGAAGCACATACATGGACCCTTCACACGGTACATCTGCCTTCTGGCCAGGTAGCTGAGCCAGGTGTTCACTGGCATCATGTTGAGTGTGTCAGGGATCTGGTATGTCCTTACCCTGTCCCCCAGCGTCAGGACCGCCGGGAAGCGGAGTGAAGTGTTTTGTACCCGCTGGATCTTCAACATGATGGTTTTGTTGGCAAGGTTGAGGGGTACGTAAGGGCACCCAGGCTGGGCCTTATGATCGTCGTGTACAGGTGGAGCTTGATGTGGGATGAGGCTTGCCTGAAGCAGAGGAGCCTCGACAGGGAACCCCGGGCCATCGGCCCTTGGGGTGGAGTTAAGTAGCCTCTGAAGTTATATCCCAGCACTGTGTTGGTGTTGGTGATGACTATGGGTTCACCCCTCATCATTATTCCTTTTATCTTGCGATTGACTAGGCCATTCCCACCCAAGGGGGAAGTTACCCCCCTTCTCCCACCTCGAGAGAACCGCCTCTCTCTCTCTCTCTCTATCTCTCTCTTTAGGACACTTCTCCCACCCCAAAGGTAAGGCGCTCCCTCCCATTCCTAGGAAGAGGGATCCCCTAACCCCAGGGGTCAAGACCCCTCTCACCCCAGGGGTCAAGACCCCCCTCT
>WNGS01164501.1:21345-34308 GCA_020271785.1 Procambarus virginalis | reverse complement strand
GGGTTGTAAGGTCTGCCACCCTCCCTGGTGGTGGTTGTAAGGTCTGCCACCCTCCCTGGTGGGTGTTGTAAGGTCTGCCACCCTCCCTGGTGGAGGTTTGTAAGGTCTGCCCCCCTCCCTGGTGGAGGTTGTAAGGTCTGCCCCCCTCCCTGGTGGGGGTTGTAAGTCTGCCACCCTCCCTGGTGGGTGGTTGTAAGGTCTGCCACCCTCCCTGGTGGAGGGTTGTAAGGTCTGCCACCCTCCCTGGTGGAGGGTTGTAAGGTCTGCCCCCTCCCTGGTGGAGGGTTGTCTGCCACCCTCCCTGGTGGGTGGTTGTAAGGTCTGCCCCCTCCCTGGTGGAGGGTTGTAAGGTCTGCCACCCTCCCTGGTGGGTGGTTGTAAGGTCTGCCACCCTCCCTGGTGGGTGGTTGTAAGGTCTGCCACCCTCCCTGGTGGAGGGTTGTAAGGTCTGCCACCCTCCCTGGTGGAGGGTTGTAAGGTCTGCCACCCTCCCTGGTGGTGGTTGTAAGGTCTGCCACCCTCCCTGGTGGAGGGTTGTAAGGTCTGCCCCCCTCCCTGGTGGTGGTTGTAAGGTCTGCCACCCTCCCTGGTGGGTGGTTGTCTGCCACCCTCCCTGGTGGGTGGTTGTAAGGTCTGCCACCCTCCCTGGTGGGTGGTTGTCTGCCACCCTCCCTGGTGGGTGGTTGTCTGCCACCCTCCCTGGTGGGTGGTTGTAAGGTCTGCCACCCTCCCTGGTGGGGGGTTGTAAGGTCTGCCCCCTCCCTGGTGGGTGGTTGTAAGGTCTGCCACCCTCCCTGGTGGGTGGTTGTCTGCCCCCTCCCTGGTGGGGGGTTGTCTGCCCCCTCCCTGGTGGGGGGTTGTAAGGTCTGCCACCCTCCCTGGTGGGTGGTTGTAAGGTCTGCCACCCTCCCTGGTGGGTGTTGTAAGGTCTGCCACCCTCCCTGGTGGGTGGTTGTAAGGTCTGCCCCCCTCCCTGGTGGAGGGTTGTAAGGTCTGCCCCCCTCCCTGGTGGGTGGTTGTAAGGTCTGCCCCCCTCCCTGGTGGAGGGTTGTAAGGTCTGCCACCCTCCCTGGTGGGTGGTTGTAAGGTCTGCCACCCTCCCTGGTGGGTGGTTGTAAGGTCTGCCCCCCTCCCTGGTGGAGGGTTGTAAGGTCTGCCCCCTCCCTGGTGGGTGGTTGTAAGGTCTGCCCCCTCCCTGGTGGGGGGTTGTAAGGTCTGCCACCCTCCCTGGTGGGTGGTTGTAAGGTCTGCCACCCTCCCTGGTGGGTGGTTGTAAGGTCTGCCACCCTCCCTGGTGGGTGGTTGTCTGCCCCCCTCCCTGGTGGGTGGTTGTAAGGTCTGCCACCCTCCCTGGTGGGTGGTTGTAAGGTCTGCCACCCTCCCTGGTGGGTGGTTGTAAGGTCTGCCACCCTCCCTGGTGGGTGGTTGTCTGCCCCCCTCCCTGGTGGGTGGTTGTAAGGTCTGCCACCCTCCCTGGTGGGGGTTGTAAGGTCTGCCCCCCTCCCTGGTGGGTGGTTGTAAGGTCTGCCACCCTCCCTGGTGGAGGGTTGTAAGGTCTGCCACCCTCCCTGGTGGGTGGTTGTAAGGTCTGCCACCCTCCCTGGTGGGTGGTTGTAAGGTCTGCCACCCTCCCTGGTGGGTGGTTGTAAGGTCTGCCCCCCTCCCTGGTGGGTGGTTGTAAGGTCTGCCACCCTCCCTGGTGGGTGGTTGTAAGGTCTGCCCCCTCCCTGGTGGGTGGTTGTAAGGTCTGCCCCCCTCCCTGGTGGGTGGTTGTAAGGTCTGCCACCCTCCCTGGTGGGTGGTTGTAAGGTCTGCCACCCTCCCTGGTGGGTGGTTGTAAGGTCTGCCACCCTCCCTGGTGGGTGGTTGTAAGGTCTGCCCCCCTCCCTGGTGGGGGGTTGTCTGCCCCCTCCCTGGTGGGTGGTTGTAAGGTCTGCCCCCCTCCCTGGTGGGGGTTGTAAGGTCTGCCCCCCTCCCTGGTGGGTGGTTGTAAGGTCTGCCACCCTCCCTGGTGGGTGGTTGTAAGGTCTGCCCCCCTCCCTGGTGGGGGGTTGTCTGCCCCCTCCCTGGTGGGTGGTTGTAAGGTCTGCCCCCCTCCCTGGTGGAGGTTTGTAAGGTCTGCCCCCCTCCCTGGTGGGTGGTTGTAAGGTCTGCCACCTCCCTGGTGGGTGGTTGTAAGGTCTGCCACCCTCCCTGGTGGGGGGTTGTAAGGTCTGCCACCCTCCCTGGTGGGTGGTTGTAAGGTCTGCCCCCCTCCCTGGTGGGTGGTTGTAAGGTCTGCCACCCTCCCTGGTGGGTGGTTGTAAGGTCTGCCACCCTCCCTGGTGGGGGTTGTAAGGTCTGCCCCCTCCCTGGTGGGTGGTTGTAAGGTCTGCCACCCTCCCTGGTGGGTGGTTGTAAGGTCTGCCACCCTCCCTGGTGGAGGGTTGTAAGGTCTGCCCCCTCCCTGGTGGGTGGTTGTAAGGTCTGCCACCCTCCCTGGTGGGTGGTTGTAAGGTCTGCCACCCTCCCTGGTGGAGGGTTGTAAGGTCTGCCACCCTCCCTGGTGGAGGGTTGTAAGGTCTGCCACCCTCCCTGGTGGGTGGTTGTAAGGTCTGCCCCCCTCCCTGGTGGGGGGTTGTCTGCCACCCTCCCTGGTGGAGGTTGTAAGGTCTGCCACCCTCCCTGGTGGTGGTTGTAAGGTCTGCCCCCTCCCTGGTGGGGGTTGTCTGCCACCCTCCCTGGTGGAGGGTTGTAAGGTCTGCCACCCTCCCTGGTGGAGGGTTGTAAGGTCTGCCACCCTCCCTGGTGGAGGGTTGTAAGGTCTGCCACCCTCCCTGGTGGGTGGTTGTAAGGTCTGCCCCCTCCCTGGTGGGGGTTGTCTGCCACCCTCCCTGGTGGAGGGTTGTAAGGTCTGCCACCCTCCCTGGTGGGTGGTTGTAAGGTCTGCCCCCCTCCCTGGTGGAGGGTTGTCTGCCACCCTCCCTGGTGGAGGGTTGTAAGGTCTGCCACCCTCCCTGGTGGAGGTTTAAGGTCTGCCACCCTCCCTGGTGGAGGGTTGTAAGGTCTGCCACCCTCCCTGGTGGGTGGTTGTAAGGTCTGCCACCCTCCCTGGTGGGTGGTTGTAAGGTCTGCAATGTAAGTGTAAGTAAGTAATTATCAAAAGAAGTGTTGGTGTAGACACTTATTAACACTCAAAGGTGCAATTATTATAGTTAAACATTATAAAATAGGTCAAATGTAAAACAGGTTCACCTGTGAAATAAGTAATTATCAAAAGAAGGCACCAAACCGGGAAGGCTATGTAGCACCA
The DNA here is from genome assembly GCA_020271785.1 of Procambarus virginalis. Lineage (NCBI taxonomy): Eukaryota > Metazoa > Arthropoda > Malacostraca > Decapoda > Cambaridae > Procambarus > Procambarus virginalis. The sequence goes on along the minus strand of WNGS01164501.1, from coordinate 31,016 downwards.
TCAAATGTGCGGGATAACCAGAGGGCACTAAATATCACCAAGGATGCCAATACCAGAACAGAAACGCATAAGGCGAACGATATCAAAGTAACCGAGTGACCAAGAATACTATCGAGGGACAAGCGACCGCGAGGGTCGGTCGGAAAACAAGACACACGCTCATCCCGGAAGTCAGGACATTCAACAAGGATATGCACGAAAGTAAGAGGGACAATACAGTTAGGACAATAAGGAGCAGGGCGACGCTCCATAAAGTGACCGTGAGTTAAGCGTGTATGACCTATACGCAACCTCGCCAGATCCGTTTCCATCGCCGGTTACGGCGATAGGAGGGCCATGAGGACACACAACTCTTAAGAGTACTCAGTTTGTTACCAGTAACAGAAGACCAACAAGCCGGGTAAAAGTCGGAATAAGGAATACGTTTACGAGAGATGGGACAAGAGCGGACAGCTTCCCTAGCGGTAGCGTCCGCACGCTCATTTAAACAGACACCAATATGGCTGGGANTTCTATTTCTAATATACGTGAACGGCATGTTTACAGGAGTAAGTCCCCATGTCGATGTTCGCGGATGACGCAAAGTTGATGAGAAGAGTTGTGATATGTAGGACTGTAGATCCTCCAAGAGGACCTGAAAGATGAGGATTGTAGATCCTCCAAGAGGACTTGAACAGGATTGCAGAGATGGTCAGAGAAATGGCTCCTGGAGTACAACACGAGCAAATGTAAAGTTATGGAAATGGGACTAGGTGATAGGAGACCAAAGTGACAATACACAATGAAGGGGAATTGCCTACTGTGATGATTCGAGAAAGAGACCTGGGTGTGGACGTAACACCTAATCTATCTCCTGAAGCACATATAAATAGTATAACGACAGCAGTGTACTCTACGCTGGCAAAAGTTAGAACATCATTCAGAAACGTAAGTAAGGAGGCATTTAGGGCTCTTTACACTGCCTACGTGAGGCCAGTCTTAGAGTATGCCGCCTCATCATGGAGTCCCCATCTGAAGAAGCATATAAGGAAACTGGAAAAGGTTCAGAGGTTTGCAACGAGACTCGTCCCAGAGTTACGAGGGATGGGGTATGAAGAACGCCTGAAGGAACTGTGCCTTACGACACTAGAAAAAAGAAGGGAAAGGGGGGGGAGATATGATAGGAACGTATAAAATACTCAGGGGAATTGTCAAAGTGGACAAAGAAAATTGTTCACACGAAATATTAACAGAACGAGGGGACATGGGTGGAAGCTGGAAACTCAGATGAGTCACAGAGATGTTAGGAAGTTTTCTTTTAGCGTGAGAGTAGTGGGGAAATGGAATTCATTTAAGGAACAGGTTGTGGAAGCAAATACTATTCATAATTTTAAAACCAGGTATGATAGGGAAATGGGATAGGAGTCATTGCTGTAAACAACCGATGGCTAGAAAGGCGGGATCCAAGAGTCAATGCTCGATCCTGCAGACACAAATAGGTGAGTACAAATACACACACACACACATGCTGGGGGCCTGATAGCTGAGTGGACAGCGCTCTGGGCTCGTAATCCTACGGTCCAGGTTCGATCCCTGCTGATGGCAGAAACAAAATGGGCAGAGTTTCTTTCACCCTGATGCTCCTACTACCTAGTAGTAAATAGGTACCTGGGAGTTAGACAGCTGCTACGGACTGCTTCCTGCGTGTACTCACCAAGTTGTGCTTGCGGGGGTTGAGCTCTGGCTCTTTGGTCCCGCCTTTCAACTGTCAATCAACTGGTGTACAGGTTCCTGAGCCTATTGGGCTCTATCATATCTACATTTAAAACTGTGTATGGAGTCAGCCTCCACCACATCACTGCCTAATGCATTCCACCTGTTAACTACTCTGACACTGAAAAAGTTCTTTCTAACGTCCCTGTGGCTCATGTGGGTACTCAGTTTCCACCTGTGTCCCCTTGTTCGCCTACCACCAGTGTTGAATAGTTTATCTTTATCTACCCCTGTCAATTCCAATGAGAATTTTGTAGGTTGTGATCATATCTCCCCTTACTCTTCTGTTTTCCAGTGTCGTGAGGTGCATTTCCCGCAGCCTTTCCTCGTAATTCATGCCTCTTAGTTCTGGGACTAGTCTAGTGGCATACCTCTGAACTTTTTCCAGCTTCGTCTTGTGCTTGACAAGATACGGGCTCCATGCTGGGGCCGCATACTCCAGGATTGGTCTTACGTATGTGGTGTACAAGATTCTGAACAATTCCTTACACAGGTTCCTGAAGGCTGTTCTGATGTCAGCCAGCCTCGCATATGCCGCAGACGTTATTCTCTTTATGTGGGCTTCAGGAGACAGGTTTGGTGTCTAGATCTTTCTCTCTGTCCGTTTCATGAAGTACTTCATCTCCTATTCTGTATCCTGTGTCTGGCTTCCTGTTTCCACTGCCTAGTTTCATTACTTTGCGTTTACTCGGGTTGAACTTTAGCAGCCATTTGTTAGACCATTCATTCAGGTTTGTCTAGGTCATCTTGTAGCCTCATACTGTCGTCCTCCGTCTTAATCCTCCTCATAATTTTTGCATCATCAGCATACAATGAGCAATGATTCTATACCATCTGGGAGATCATTTACATATATCAGAAACAGTATAGGTCCAAGGACTGACCCCTGCGGGACTCCACTCGTAACGTCTCGCCAATCTGAGACCTCACCCCTCACACTGACTCGCTGTCTTCTGTTACTTAGGTACTCCTGTATCCAATGGCGTACCTTCCTTTCACTCCTGCCTGCATCTCCAGCTTTCACACTAGTCTCTGGCGTGGTACTGTGTCAAAGGCTTTCTGGCAATTCAAAAATATGCAGTCTGGCCACCCCTCTCTCTCCTTGCCTGATTGTTGTTGCCTGGTCATAAATTCAAGTAACCCTGTGAGGCAGGACCTGCCATCCTGAACCCATGTTGATGCTGTGTTACAAAGTTCTTAACCTCCAGATGTATACAAGCTTTTTTTGCACAATCTTCTCCATCAGCTTGCATGGTATGCAGGTTAGGGACACTGGCCTGTAGTTCAGTGCCTCCTGTCTATCACCCTTCTTGTATATCGGGACTATGCTTGCCGTCTTCCAAATTTTTGGCAGTTCACCTGTTACCAGTGATTTGTTGTACACTATGGAGAGTGGCAGGCACAGTGCTTCTACTCCTTCCTTTAGTATCCATGGCGATATTCCATCAGGAGACTATAGCCATTGTCACATCCAACTCTATCAGTGGGGAAGTAAGGAAGCTTTTGCTAGAGTTGGATGCCAGTGGTTGGCGATGACACAACCCTGACATATACACCAGTGTTGCTGATGACACAACCCTGACATATACACCAGTGTTGGTGATGACACAACCCTGACAGGATGACAACCCTGACAACCAGGAAGAGAAGAGAAGGAATAGTAAACCAGGCACCACTAGAGGAGTTTGAGATTATCAGTGGGGAAGTAAGGAAGCTTTTGCTAATCTCAAACTCCTCTAGTGGTGCCTGGTTTACTATTCCTTCTCTTATCTCTAGAACTTCTCCTTGCTCTAATGTGAAGACCTCCTGGAATTTTTTATTGAGTTCCTTGCACACTTCCTTGTCGTTTGTAGTGAATCTGTCTGTTAGTATCCTCAGTTTCATTACCTGTTCCTTCATTGTTGTCTTTCTCCTGATGTAGCTGTGCAGCAGTTTGGGTTGAGTCTTTGCCTTGCTCGCTATGTTGTTTTCCTATTGTGCCATCACCAACACTGGTGTATATGTCAGGGTTGTGCCATCCCAACACTGGTGTATATGTCAGGGTTGTGTCATCACCAACACTGGTGTATATGTCAGGGTTGTGCCATCCCCAACACTGGTGTATATGTCAGGGTTGTGTCATCACCAACACTGCTGTATATGTCAGGGTTGTGTCATCACCAACACTGCTGTATATGTCAGGGTTGTGTCATCACCAACACTGGTGTATATGTCAGGGTTGAGTCATCACCAACACTGGTGTATATGTCAGGGTTGTGTCATCACCAACACTGGTGTATATGTCAGGTTGTGTCATCGCCAACACTGGTGTATATGTCAGGGTTGTGTCATCACCAACACTGGTGTATATGTCAGGGTTGTGTCATCACCAACACTGGTGTATATGTCAGGGTTGTGTCATCACCAACACTGGTGTATATGTCAGGGTTGTGTCATCACCAACACTGCTGTATATGTCAGGGTTGTGTCATCACCAACACTGGTGTATATGTCAGGGTTGTGTCATCACCAACACTGGTGTATATGTCAGGGTTGTGTCATCACCAACACTGGTGTATATGTCAGGGTTGTGCCATCACCAACACTGCTGTATATGTCAGGGTTGTGCCATCACCAACACTGCTGTATATGTCAGGGTTGTGTCATCACCAACACTGGTGTATATGTCAGGGTTGTGTCATCACCAACACTGGTGTATATGTCAGGGTTGTGCCATCACCAACACTGCTGTATATGTCAGGGTTGTGCCATCACCAACACTGCTGTATATGTCAGGGTTGTGTCATCACCAACACTGGTGTATATGTCAGGGTTGTGTCATCACCAACACTGGTGTATATGTCAGGGTTGTGCCATCACCAACACTGCTGTATATGTCAGGGTTGTGTCATCACCAACACTGGTGTATATGTCAGGGTTGTGTCATCACCAACACTGGTGTATATGTCAGGGTTGTGCCATCACCAACACTGCTGTATATGTCAGGGTTGTGTCATCACCAACACTGGTGTATATGTCAGGGTTGTGTCATCACCAACACTGGTGTATATGTCAGGGTTGTGTCATCACCAACACTGGTGTATATGTCAGGGTTGTGTCATCACCAACACTGGTGTATATGTCAGGGTTGTGTCATCACCAACACTGCTGTATATGTCAGGGTTGTGTCATCACCAACACTGGTGTATATGTCAGGGTTGTGTCATCACCAACACTGGTGTATATGTCAGGGTTGTGCCATCACCAACACTGCTGTATATGTCAGGGTTGTGTCATCACCAACACTGGTGTATATGTCAGGGTTGTGTCATCACCAACACTGGTGTATATGTCAGGGTTGTGTCATCACCAACACTGGTGTATATGTCAGGGTTGTGCCATCACCAACACTGCTGTATATGTCAGGGTTGTGCCATCACCAACACTGCTGTATATGTCTTGGTTGTGTCATCACCAACACTGGTGTATATGTCAGGGTTGTGTCATCACCAACACTGGTGTATATGTCAGGGTTGTGCCATCACCAACACTGCTGTATATGTCAGGGTTGTGCCATCACCAACACTGCTGTATATGTCAGGGTTGTGTCATCACCAACACTGGTGTATATGTCAGGGTTGTGTCATCACCAACACTGGTGTATATGTCAGGGTTGTGCCATCACCAACACTGCTGTATATGTCAGGGTTGTGTCATCACCAACACTGGTGTATATGTCAGGGTTGTGTCATCACCAACACTGGTGTATATGTCAGGGTTGTGCCATCACCAACACTGCTGTATATGTCAGGGTTGTGTCATCACCAACACTGGTGTATATGTCAGGGTTGTGTCATCACCAACACTGGTGTATATGTCAGGGTTGTGTCATCACCAACACTGGTGTATAAGCCAGGGTTGTGTCATCACCAACACTGCTGTATATGTCAGGGTTGTGTCATCACCAACACTGGTGTATATGTCAGGGTTGTGTCATCACCAACACTGGTGTATATGTCAGGATTGTGTCATCAGCAACACTGGTGTATATGTCAGGGTTGTGTCATCACCAACACTGGTGTATATGTCAGGGTTGTGTCATCACCAACACTGGTGTATATGTCAGGGTTGTGCCATCACCAACACTGGTGTATATGTCAGGGTTGTGTCATCACCAACACTGGTGTATATGTCAGGGTTGTGTCATCAGCAACACTGGTGTATATGTCAGGGTTGTGTCATCACCAACACTGGTGTATATGTCAGGGTTGTGTCATCAGCAACACTGGTGTATATGTCAGGGTTGTGTCATCACCAACACTGGTGTATATGTCAGGGTTGTGTCATCACCAACACTGGTGTATATGTCAGGGTTGTGTCATCACCAACACTGGTGTATATGTCAGGGTTGTGTCATTAGGGACCAGCCATCAGCCAGCAGTAAGGTGGGGGCGCCTCTCCTCCTCTCAGGACAATTACTCTGGCATTTCAATAATTGTTGTGCTTGGTAATGTGAGGCCGTTGTTCGTATTACTTCCTTGACGACCAGACCACACACTAGAAGGTGAAGGGACCACGACGTCCTGGACCATTCTCAAGTCGATCACTCAATCGACTTGAGAATGGTCCAGGACGGACCGAAACGTCGTCGTCCCTTCACCTTCTAGTGTGTGGTCTGGTCATCATAGTTTAGCCACGTTATTGTGACTCATCGCCTGCCTATTACTTCCCTGTATGTCTCTCCCGGTCATACAGCTGATGTTAGTGGTGAACCATTTGGTTGCTTTAATATTATTACACCAAGTGTACACACACTCTTATTCCAGCTGGTAAACTAAATGGTATTTGTTTTATTCAATTCATTAATATTAAAAACTTTGCTCCTGTGATGTTTGCCATATTCACAGTGCACAGTTGATGAACATTTTCTCGTCATGTTGTGTGAACATGAGCTGGGTAGTACCACAATACCTCCTCCTACGTATTAGTACATTTTGGTAGCAGTCTTTCAGGTAAACATATATTGTTGAATGTGCCCAAAAGGTTAACACCCAAGAGTCTAACACGAATATGCTCTATTTCCCTTACATTTTTCTTCACCTGAAAAGGAAGTTGAAAAATAAACTCTCCAAAGTTCCTCTTTACAGTTACATTGGGCTTGAGGCTGAGAGATGATGAGTTTCCTTAAGTGTTAACATTGTGTAAGGCCTACAATGATTACTCCTTGATCTACAATATATATCTGAGGATGAGGTGAAGGTAATTCTCTAATTAGCGTCTCTCTAATTGGTCAGGTTATCTTGAGATGATTTCGGGGCTTAGCGTCCCCGCGGCCCGGTCCGACTAGGCCTCCTTTTAGTTACACATCCCCAGGAAGCAGCCCGTAACAGCTGTCTAACTCCCAGGTACCTATTTACTGCTAGGTGAACAGGCGCATCTGGGGTGAAAGAAACTGTGCCCGTTTGTTTCCGCCTCCATCGGGGATCGAACTCGGAACCTCAGGACTACGAATCCGAAGCGCTGTCCACTGAGCTGTAAGGTAAGGGCCATTGTATCTTGTCAATCTCCTATTTGCATGATTACTGGTGATTTGCATGATTGGAATAAATAAATAAATAAACAAACAAATTACAACAGGTTAAATGTCTGGTACACTGTATTGACGTAGTGTATTGACACTTATGTGGTCATTAAGGCACTTGAGAGAGGCCAAGTGTATTGTTAAATGTAAGTGTTGTGTCACTTGAGAGAGGCCAAGTGTATTGTTAAATGTAAGTGTTGTGTCACTTGAGAGAGACCAAGTGTATTGTTAAATGTTAGTGTTGTGTCACTTGAGAGAGGCCAAGTGTATTGTTAAATGTTAGGGTTGTGTCACTTGAGAGAGGCCAAGTGTATTGTTAAATGTTAGGGTTGTGTCACTTGAGAGAGGCCAAGTGTATTGTTAAATGTAAGTGTTGTGTCACTTGAGAGAGGCCAAGTGTATTGTTAAATGTAAGTGTTGTGTCACTTGAGAGAGGCCAAGTGTATTGTTAAATGTAAGTGTTGTGTCACTTGAGAGAGGCCAAGTGTATTGTTAAATGTTAGGGTTGTGTCACTTGAGAGAGGCCAAGTGTATTGTTAAATGTTAGGGTTGTGTCACTTGAGAGAGGCCAAGTGTATTGTTAAATGTTAGGGTTGTGTCACTTGAGAGAGGCCAAGTGTATTGTTAAATGTTAGGGTTGTGTCACTTGAGAGAGGCCAAGTGTATTGTTAAATGTTAGGGTTGTGTCACTTGAGAGAGACCAAGTGTATTGTTAAATGTAAGTGTTGTGTTGAAGGAGATGTGGCGGTGTATGAGATGTGGCGGTGTATGAGATGTGGCGGTGTATGAGATGTGGCGGTGTATGAGATGTGGCGGTGTATGAGATGTGGCGGGGTATGAGATGTGGCGGGGTATGAGATGTGGCAGGGTATGAGATGTGGCGGGGTATGAGATGTGGCGGGGTATGAGATGTGGCGGGGTATGAGATGTGGCGGTGTATGAGATGTGGCAGGGTATGAGATGTGGCGGTGTATGAGATGTGGCAGGGTATGAGATGTGGCGGTGTATGAGATGTGCAGGTATGAGATGTGGCGGTGTATGAGATGTGGCGAGGTATGAGATGTGGCAGGGTATGAGATGTGGCGGTGTATGAGATGTGGCGAGGTATGAGATGTGGCGGTGTATGAGATGTGGCGGTGTATGAGATGTGGCGAGGTATGAGATGTGGCGGTGTATGAGATGTGGCGAGGTATGAGATGTGGCGGTGTATGAGATGTGGCGGTGTATAGATGTGGCGGTGTATGAGATGTGGCGGTGTATGAGATGTGGCGGTGTATGAGATGTGGCGGTGTATGAGATGTGGCAGGGTATGAGATGTGGCGGTGTATGAGATGTGGCGAGGTATGAGATGTGGCGGTGTATGAGATGTGGCGGTGTATGAGATGTGGCAGGGTATGAGATGTGGCGGTGTATGAGATGTGGCGGTGTATGAGATGTGGCGGTGTATGAGATGTGGCGGTGTATGAGATGTGGCGAGGTATGAGATGTGGCGGTGTATGAGATGTGGCGGTGTATGAGATGTGGCAGGGTATGAGATGTGGCGGTGTATGAGATGTGGCGAGGTATGAGATGTGGCGGTGTATGAGATGTGGCGGTGTATGAGATGTGGCGGGTATGAGATGTGGCGGTGTATGAGATGTGGCAGGGTATGAGATGTGGCGGTGTATGAGATGTGGCGGTGTATGAGATGTGGCGGTGTATGAGATGTGGCAGGGTATGAGATGTGGCGGTGTATGAGATGTGGCAGGAACCACACCCCTGGGGCAGTAACACACCCTGGGGCAGTAACACACCCTGGGAGTAAACCACACCCCTGGGGCAGTAACACACCCCTGGGGCAGTAACACACCCCTGGGGCAGTAACACACCCCTGGGACAGTAACACACCCCTGGGGCAGTAACACACCCCTGGGGCAGGAACACACCCCTGGGGCAGGAACACACCCCTGGGGCAGGAACACACCCCTGGGGCAGTAACACACACCCTGGGGCAGGAACACACCCCTGGGGCAGGAACACACCCCTGGGGCAGTAACAACACCCCTGGGGCAGTAACACACCCCTGGGGCAGTAACACACCCCTGGGGCAGTAACACACCCCTGGGGCAGGAACACACCCCTGGGGCAGGAACACATCCCTGGGGCAGTAGCACACCCCTGGGGCAGTAACACACCCCTGGGGCAGTAACACACCCCTGGGACAGTAACACACCCCTGGGGCAGTAACACACCCCTGGGGCAGTAACACACCCCTGGGGCAGTAACACACCCCTGGGGCAGTAACACACCCCTGGGACAGTAACACACCCCTGGGGCAGTAACACACCCCTGGGGCAGGAACACACCCCTGGGGCAGGAA
>WNGS01164501.1:11261-21320 GCA_020271785.1 Procambarus virginalis | reverse complement strand
CACACCCCTGGGACAGGAACACACCCCTGGGACAGGAAACACCCCTGGGACAGGAACACACCCCTGGCAGTAACACACCCCTGGGACAGTACACACCCCTGGGGCAGGAACACACCCCTGGGGCAGGAACACACCCCTGGGGCAGGACACACACGGGTTAGTTCTGAAGAGGCTACAATGATTGCCACGATATCTTAAAGTTTAAATATTTATAGTGTAGGTCAGGTCACTATAGTGTGGTCAGAGGTCACTATAGTGTAGGTCAGAGGTCACTATAGTGTTGGTCAGAGCCCACTATAGTGTAGGTCAGAGGTCACTATAGTGTAGGTCAGAGGCCACTATAGTGTAGGTCAGAGGTCACTATAGTGTAGGTCAGAGGTCACTATAGTGTAGGTCAGAGGTCACTATAGTGTAGGTCAGAGGTCACTATAGTGTAGGTCAGAGGCCACTATAGTGTAGGTCAGAGGTCACTATAGTGTTGGTCAGAGGTCACTATAGTGTAGGTCAGAGGTCACTATAGTGTTGGTCAGAGGTCACTATAGTGTAGGTCAGAGGTCACTATAGTGTAGGTCAGAGGCCACTATAGTGTGGCCAGAGGTCATATAGTGTTGGTCAGAGGTCCACTATAGTGTAGGTCAGAGGTCACTATAGGTAGGTCAGAGGCCACTATAGTGTAGGTCAGAGGCCACTATAGTGTAGGTCAGAGGCCACTATAGTGTAGGTCAGAGGCCACTATAGTGTAGGTCAGAGGCCACTATAGTGTTGCCAGAGGTCACTATAGTGATGGTCAGAGGTCACTATAGTGTAGGTCAGAGGTCACTATAGTGTAGGTCAGAGGTCACTATAGTGTAAGTCAGAGGTCACTATAGTGTAGGTCAGAGGTCACTATAGTGTAGGCCAGAGGTCACTATAGTGTAGGTCAGAGGTCACTATAGTGTTGGTCAGAGGTCACTATAGTGTAGGTCAGAGGTCACTATAGTGTAGGTCAGAGGTCACTATAGTGTAGGTCAGAGGTCACTATAGTGTTGGTCAGAGTACACTATAGTGTAGGTCAGAGGTCACTATAGTGTTGGTCAGAGGTCACTATAGTGTAGGTCAGAGGCCACTATAGTGTAGGTCAGAGGCCACTATAGTGTGGTCAGAGGTCACTATATTGGAGGTCAGAGGTCACCATAGTGTAGGTCAGAGGTCACTATAGTGTAGGTCAGAGGCTACTATAGTGTAGGTCAGAGGCCACTATAGTGTAGGTCAGAGGTCACCATAGTGTAGGTCAGAGGTCACCATAGTGTAGGTCAGAGGTCACCATAGTGTAGGTCAGAGGCCATATAGTGTAGGTCAGAGGTCACTATATAGGTCAGAGGTCACCATAGTGTAGGGCAGAGGTCACTATAGTGTAGGTCAGAGGCCACTATAGTGTAGGTCAGGGTTCACTATAGTGTAGGTCAGAGGTCACTATATTGGAGGTCAGGGTCACTATAGTGTAGGTCAGAGGCTACTATAGTGTAGGTCAGAGGCCACTATAGTGTAGGTCAGAGGTCACCATAGTGTAGGTCAGAGGTCACCATAGTGTAGGTCAGAGGTCACCATAGTGTAGGTCAGAGGCCACTATAGTGTAGGTCAGAGGTCACTATATAGGTCAGAGGTCACCATAGTGTGGGTCAGAGGTCACTATAGTGTAGGTCAGAGGCCACTATAGTGTAGGTCAGGGTTCACTATAGTGTAGGTCAGAGGTCACTATATTGGAGGTCAGAGGTCACCATAGTGTAGGTCAGAGGTCACTATAGTGTAGGTCAGAGGCCACTATAGTGTAGGTCAGAGGTAACTATATGGAGGTCAGAGGTCACCATAGTGTAGGTCAGAGGTCACTATAGTGTAGGTCAGAGGCCACTATAGTGTAGGTCAGAGGTCACTATATTGGAGGTCAGAGGTCACCATAGTGTAGGTCAGAGGCCACTATAATGTAGGTCAGAGGTCACTATATTGGAGGTCAGAGGTCACCATAGTGTAGGTCAGAGGCCACTATAGTGTAGGTCAGAGGCACTATATTGGAGGTCAGAGGTCACCATAGTGTAGATCAGAGGCCACTATAATGTAGGTCAGAGGTCCACTATATTGGAGGTCAGAGGTCACCATAGTGTAGGTCAGAGGCCACTATAATGTAGGTCAGAGGTCACCATAATGTAGGTCAGAGGTCACCATAGTGTAGGTCAGAGGTCACTATATTGGAGGTCAGAGGTCGCCATAGTGTAGGTCAGAGGCCACTATAGTGTAGGTCAGAGGTCACTATATTGGAGGTCAGAGGTCACCATAGTGTAGGTCAGAGGCCACTATAGTGTAGGTCAGAGGTCACTATATTAGAGGTCAGAGGTCACCATAGTGTAGGTCAGAGGCCACTATAGTGTAGGTCAGAGGTCACTATATTGGAGGTCAGAGGTCACCATAGTGTAGGTCAGAGGCCACTATAGTGTAGGTCAGAGGTCCTATATTGGAGGTCAGAGGTCACCATAGTGTAGGTCAGAGGCCACTATAGTGTAGGTCAGAGGTCACTATATTGGATTTCAGAGGTCACCATAGTGTAGGTCAGAGGTCACTATATTGGAGGTCAGAGGTCACCATAGTGTAGGTCAGAGGTCACTATAGTGTAGGTCAGAGGTCACCATAGTGTAGGTCAGAGGCCACCATAGTGTAGGTCAGAGGCCACTATAGTGTAGGTCAGGTCACTATAGTGTAGGTCAGAGGTCACCATAGTGTAGGTCAGAGGTCACTATAGTGTAGGTCAGAGGCCACTATAGTGTAGGTCAGAGGCCACTATAGTGTAGGTCAGAGGCCACTATAGTGTAGGTCAGAGGCCACTATAGTGTAGGTCAGGTCACTATATTGGAGGTCAGAGGTCACCATAGTGTAGGTCAGAGGTCACTATAGTGTAGGTCAGAGGCCACTATAGTGTAGGTCAGAGGTCACTATAGTGTAGGTCAGAGGCCACTATAGTGTAGGTCAGAGGTCACTATATGGAGGTCAGTCACCATAGTGTAGGTCAGAGGCCACTATAATGTAGGTCAGGGGTCACTATAGTGTAGGTCAGAGGTCACTATAGTGTAGGTCAGAGGTCACTGTAGTGTAGGTCAGAGGCCACTATAGTGTAGGTCAGAGGCCACTATAGTGTAGGTCAGAGGCCACTATAGTGTAGGTCAGAGGCCACTATAGTGGAGGTCAGGTCACCATAGTGTAGGTCAGAGGCCACTAAAGTGTAGGTCAGAGGCCACTATAGTGTAGGTCAGAGGCCACTATAGTGTAGGTTAGAGGCCACTATAGTGTAGGTCAGAGGCCACTATAGTGTAGGTCAGAGGCCAATATAGTGCAGGTCAGAGACCACTATAGTGTAGGTCAGAGGCCACTATAGTGTAGGTCAGAGGCCACTATAGTGTAGGTCAGAGGCCACTATAGTGTAGGTCAGAGGCCACTATAGTGTAGGTCAGAGGCCACTATAGTGTAGGTCAGAGGCCACTATAGTGTAGGTCAGAGGCCACTATAGTGTAGGTCAGAGGCCACTATAGTGTAGGTCAGAGGCCACTATAGTGTAGGTCAGAGGCCACTATAGTGTAGGTCAGAGGCCACTATAGTGTAGGTCAGAGGCCACTATAGTGTAGGTCAGAGGCCACTATAGTGTAGGTCAGAGGTCACTATAGTGTAGGTCAGAGGCCACTATAGTGTAGGTCAGAGGCCACTATAGTGTAGGTCAGAGGCCACTATAGTGTAGGTCAGAGGCCACTATAGTGTAGGTCAGAGGCACTATAGTGTAGGTCAGAGGCCACTATAGTGTAGGTCAGAGGCCACTATAGTGTAGGTCAGAGGCCACTATAGTGTAGGTCAGAGGCCACTATAGTGTAGGTCAGAGGCCACTATAGTGTAGGTCAGAGGCCACTATAGTGTAGGTCAGAGGCCACTATAGTGTAGGTCAGAGGTCACTATAGTGTAGGTCAGAGGTCACTATAGTGTAGGTCAAAGGCCACTATAGTGTAGGTCAGAGGCCACTATAGTGTAGGTCAGAGGCCACTATAGTGTAGGTCAGAGGCCACTATAGTGTAGGTCAGAGGCCACTATAGTGTAGGTCAAAGGCCACTATAGTGTAGGTCAGAGGCCACTATAGTGTAGGTCAGAGGTCACTATAGTGTAGGTCAGAGGCCACTATAGTGTAGGTCAGAGGCCACTATAGTGTAGGTCAGAGGTCACTATAGTGTAGGTCAGAGGTCACTATAGTGTAGGTCAGAGGTCACTATAGTGTAGGTCAGAGGTCACTATAGTGTAGGTCAGAGGTCACTATAGTGTAGGTCAGAGGTCACTATAGTGTTGGTCAGAGGTCACTATAGTGTAGGTCAGAGGCCACTATAGTGTAGGTCAGAGGCCACTATAGTGTAGGTCAGAGGTCACTATAGTGTAGGTCAGAGGCCACTATAGTGTAGGTCAGAGGCCACTATAGTGTAGGTCAGAGGTCACTATAGTGTAGGTCAGAGGCCACTATAGTGTAGGTCAGAGGCCACTATAGTGTGGTCAGAGGTCACTATAGTGTAGGTCAGAGGTCACTATAGTGTAGGTCAGAGGTCACTATAGTGTAGGTCAGAGGTCACTATAGTGTAGGTCAGAGGCCACTATAGTGTAGGTCAGAGGCCACTATAGTGTAGGTCAGAGGTCACTATAGTGTAGGTCAGAGGCCACTATAGTGTAGGTCAGAGGCCACTATAGTGTAGGTCAGAGGTCACTATAGTGTAGGTCAGAGGTCACTATAGTGTAGGTCAGAGGTCACTATAGTGTAGGTCAGAGGTCACTATAGTGTAGGTCAGAGGTCACTATAGTGTAGGTCAGAGGTCACTATAGTGTAGGTCAGAGGTCACTATAGTGTTGGTCAGAGGTCACTATAGTGTAGGTCAGAGGCCACTATAGTGTAGGTCAGAGGCCACTATAGTGTAGGTCAGAGGTCACTATAGTGTAGGTCAGAGGCCACTATAGTGTAGGTCAGAGGCCACTATAGTGTAGGTCAGAGGTCACTATAGTGTAGGTCAGAGGCCACTATAGTGTAGGTCAGAGGCCACTATAGTGTTGGTCAGAGGTCACTATAGTGTAGGTCAGAGGTCACTATAGTGTAGGTCAGAGGTCACTATAGTGTAGGTCAGAGGTCACTATAGTGTAGGTCAGAGGCCACTATAGTGTAGGTCAGAGGCCACTATAGTGTTGGTCAGAGGTCACTATAGTGTAGGTCAGAGGTCACTATAGTGTAGGTCAGAGGTCACTATAGTGTAGGTCAGAGGCCACTATAGTGTAGGTCAGAGGCCACTATAGTGTAGGTCAGAGGTCACTATAGTGTAGGTCAGAGGCCACTATAGTGTAGGTCAGAGGCCACTATAGTGTAGGTCAGAGGCCACTATAGTGTAGGTCAGAGGTCACTATAGTGTAGGTCAGAGGCCACTATAGTGTAGGTCAGAGGCCACTATAGTGTAGGTCAGAGGCCACTATAGTGTAGGTCAGAGGTCACTATAGTGTAGGTCAGAGGTCACTATAGTGTAGGTCAGAGGCCAGTATAGTGTAGGTCAGAGGTCACTATAGTGTAGGTCAGAGGCCACTATAGTGTAGGTCAGAGGCCACTATAGTGTAGGTCAGAGGCCACTATAGTGTAGGTCAGAGGCACTATAGGTGTTGGTCAGAGGTCACTATAGTGTAGGTCAGAGGTCACTATAGTGTAGGTCAGAGGCCACTATAGTGTAGGTCAGAGGCCACTATAGTGTGGTCAGAGGCCACTATAGGACAAAAGTAATGTCAGCCAAAGTTCAGTTCACAGACCAACACCAGTAAAGTCAAGACTACACCCCACACATTGCTGTGTATAACTCTGCCTCACTATCCCGCCACATGTGGTGGCGGCGGGATGAACAAAGTCCGCCAGAAACGCTATGCGTACTAGTGGCTTTAGCTATTGTATGTACTAACTCTATCTTGAAATCTAACAGAATGTTTGTACTGTAACTCTGCAACTATGTATGTACTGTTCTTAAATGCATTATTATTATTATTATTTAATTATTATTATTATTATATTATTATATAAAGTAGAGTTGGGTGAGAGGAGCGCCCAGAGAGGCCGCACAGCAATGTTTACAAGTGTACCTCACCCGTCCTCACCTGCCACAGTCTTGACGGATGACTAACTAACTTCCCTCAATTGTTGTAGTGGCAATTGGCGCCGTGTTGCTGATGGGGCGTGAGCTATGGTGACAGTGCTAAAGGAACTTGTTGCCTTGGTCAGTCAGTCATTACTGGAAGGTTAATTGTTTGGGGAGAGACATGTGGCAACATTGTTATGCTTGATGGAGTGACCCCATCAGCTGATGAGGAAGGTTTATGTGGTAAACTGACACCTCACTTATACTCTCCTGCCACCACCTCCTACCTCATCCTCTCCCACCACCTATTCATTACCTTGTAGCTCGTAATTACTTGGTTGTAGAGGTAGACAGTGTAACTCGGTGGGCATTACTGAAGAAGACAATAATGTATATGCCCAGCGGATGGAGGTCGCGACGTCCTCCCCTTGTGGCAGCTCTGAGGCAACTGAGCCTTCATGAGGACGGGTACTCACCGCCCTGCGGTGTGTGACGTCATGGGCCTAGCCGCTTCACAACTGGCTATACACCAACCGTCGTCCCGCCAAACACACACCGAAACTACGACGTTGGTACAACGTTCGAACAAGTTTTAATACCTCCTAACCAGTTATAACAACCAATATAGCAAGTTGTAACAACGTTCTAATACGTCATAAACACGTTAAGCCAAGATGTAACAAGTTTATTACAAGTTGTAACAAGCGGAAAATAGAGGCAGTTATGATTTGTGTTTCCAAGGGTACACTCTGAAGACTAACACACCACGTGTTCTCTTCCACCCCATCCCCTGTCTCCTCTCCCACCCACCCGTCTCCTCCCAGTAGGGTGGGTGATGACCTCTTCCCTGCAGTTATCACTAGTGATGGTAAGAAACAATTGAGTGACGCCGCTCGCCACACCTCCCGCTCCCAGCCCGCTCTTGCTCTAATATAAGATTACCCTAGATGAAAGACTATCAGATGTAGAGGTGACAGCAGAGGAGGTAATGAAACTGCTGACAACACTGGATGCAAATAAAGCAGTTGGACCAGACAAAGTATCACCGTGGATAATAAAAGAGGCAGCGCAGGCCCTCAGCGTGCCTCTGGCAAGGATCTATAATGAATCACTTATGTCGGGAGAATTGCCCAGTTGCTGGAGGAGGCTAATGTCGTACCGATCTTCAAGAAAGGCGATAGGGAGGAGGCACTTAACTATAGACCTGTATCACTGACAAGCATCCCCTGTCAAATACTTGAAAGAATAATTAGGCTACGACTGGTTGCACACCTGGAGAATGTTAGGTTTGTGAACAAACATCAACATGGGTTCTGGACAGGGAAATCTTCCCTAACAAACCTTCTGGAATTCTGTGATAAAATAACGAGGATAAGACAGGGCAGAGATGGCTGGGCAGACTGCATATTTCTGGACTGCCAAAATGCCTTTGATACAGTGCCGCACATGAGACTGCTGTTCAAACTCGAGAGGCAGGCGGGGGTGGAGGGAAAGGTCCTAGCATGGGTATGGAACTACCTAACAGGAAGGAGCCAAAGAGGTAAGGGGCGAGAAGTCGGACTGCGAACAGTAACGAGTGGAGTACCTCAAGGATCGGTGCTGGGACCAATTCTATTTCTAATATACGTGAACGACATGTTTACAGGAGTAGAGTCCTCCATGTCGATGTTCGCGGATGATGCAAAGTTGATGAGAAGAGTTGTGATATGAGGACTGTAGGATCCTCCAAGAGGACCTGAAAGATGAGGATTGTAGGATCCTCCAAGAGGACTTGAACAGTTGCAGAGATGGTCAGAGAAATGGCTCCTGGAGTACAACACGAGCAAATGTAAAGTTATGGAAATGGGACTAGGTGATAGGAGACCAAAGTGACAATACACAATGAAAGGAATTGCCTACCTGTGATGATTCGAGAAAGAGACCTGGGTGTGGACGTAACACCTAATCTATCTCCTGAAGCACATATAAATAGTATAACGACAGCAGCGTACTCTACGCTGGCAAAAGTTAGAACATCATTCAGAAACCTAAGTAAGGAGGCATTTAGGGCTCTTTACACTGCCTACGTGAGGCCAGTCTTAGAGTATGCCGCCTCATCATGGAGTCCCCATCTGAAGAAGCATATAAGGAAACTGGAAAAGGTTCAGAGGTTTGCAACGAGACTCGTCCCAGAGTTACGAGGGATGGGGTATGAAGAACCCTTAAGGAACTGTGCCTTACGACACTAGAAAAAAGAAGGGAAAGGGGGGAGATATGATAGGAACGTATAAAATACTCAGGGAATTGACAAAGTGGACATAGAAAAATGTTCACACGAAATATTAACAGAAAGAGAGGGACATGGTGGAAGCTGGAAACTCAGATGAGTCACAGAGATGTTAGGAAGTTTTCTTTTAGCGTGAGAGTAGTGGAAAAATGGAATGCACTTGGGGAACAGGTTGTGGAAGCAAACTCTATTCATAATTTTAAAACCAGGTATGATAGGGAAATAGGACCATAGTCATTGCTGTAAACAACCGATGGCTAGAAAGGCGGGATCCAAGAGTCAATGCTCGATCCTGCAGACACAAATAGGTGAGTACAAATGAGTACAAATACACACACACACACACATGCTGGGGGCCTGATAGCTGAGTGGACAGCGCTCTGGGCTCGTAATCCTACGGTCCAGGTTCGATCCCTGCTGATGGCAGAAACAAAATGGGCAGAGTTTCTTTCACCCTGATGCTCCTACTACCTAGTAGTAAATTAGGTACCTGGGAGTTAGACAGCTGCTACGGACTGCTTCCTGCGTGTACTCACCAAGTTGTGCTTGCGGGGGTTGAGCTCTGGCTCTTTGGTCCCGCCTTTCAACTGTCAATCATCTGGTGTACAGGTTCCTGAGCCTATTGGGCTCTATCATATCTATATTTAAAACTGTGTATGGAGTCAGCCTCCACCACATCACTGCCTAATGCATTCCACCTGTTAACTACTCTGACACTGAAAAAGTTCTTTCTAACGTCCCTGTGGCTCATGTGGGTACTCAGTTTCCACCTGTGTCCCCTTGTTCGCGTACCACCAGTGTTGAATAGTTTATCTTTATCTACCCCTGTCAATTCCAATGAGAATTTTGTAGGTTGTGATCATATCTCCCACTTACTCTTCTGTTTTCCAGTGTCGTAAGGTGCATTTCCCGCAGCCTTTCCTCGTAATTCATGCCTTTTAGTTCTAGGACTAGCCTAGTGGCATACCTCTGAACTTTTTCCAGCTTCGTCTTGTGCTTGACAAGATACGGGCTCCATGCTAAGGCCGCACACTCCAGGATTGGTCTTACGTATGTGGTGTACAAGATTCTGAACAATTCCTTTCACAGGTTCCTGAAGGCTGTTCTGATGTTAGCCAGCCTCGCATATGCCGCAGACGTTATTCTTTTTATGTGGGCTTCAGGAGACAGGTTTGGTGTCTAGATCTTTCTCTCTGTCCGTTTCATGAAGGACTTCATCTCCTATTCTGTATCCTGTGTCTGGCTTCCTGTTTCCACTGCCTAGTTTCATTACTTTGCGTTTACTCGGGTTGAACTTTAGCAGCCATTTGTTGGACCATTCATTCAGGTTTGTCTAGGTCATCTTGTAGCCTCATACTGTCGTCCTCCGTCTTAATCCTCCTCATAATTTTTGCATCATCAGCATACAATGAGTAATGATTCTATACCCTCTGGGAGATCATTTACATATATCAGAAACAGTATAGGTCCAAGGACTGACCCCTGCGGGACTCCACTCGTAACGTCTCGCCAATCTGAGACCTCACCCCTCACACTGACTCTTTGTCTCCTGTTACTTAGGTACTCCTGTATCCAATGGCGTACCTTCCCTTTCACTCCAGCCTGCATCTCCAGCTTTCACACTAGTCTCTGGCGTGGTAC
>WNGS01164498.1:0-12264 GCA_020271785.1 Procambarus virginalis | reverse complement strand
AAAAAATGAATATGAAAGAAATTTAGGATTGGCCTAGTTACAAAGGAGTAGTTAAAGGTACTCATCAGTGCTTACCAGTATCATAAGAAAGCTAAACTTTCATATTATGAGACTAGATTCAAAGAAGCAAAAGGCAACATGAAAAGCACATGGAATACCATCTCTAATATCCTAGGAACTAAACACACTCCACAACCAGATAACACTCTCTAAGGATGGCCTTACACCGTCACTGATTTAGAAATGGCGAATGATTTAATAGCTTCTTTTCATCGATTGGTGCTAACCTTGCAAGTAAAATCCCACAGACTCAGACACATATCAACACATATCTCTCAGGCAGCTATCCAACTCTCTCTCTCTCCTTTCACCAGTCAGCCCGACAGATGTTGTGTCCATCAACACACTAAAAACCAAAGCTGGGAACATCAGTGAAATCCCATCCATTGTATACAAGAGCGCCTCCATGCCCTTGCGCCACTATAGCTCTGCTGTTCAACAAATCCCTTGAGTGTCATACCTTCCCTGATATCCTTAAAAAGCAAGAGTAACGCCAGTTCATAAGGAGGTAATCCGGCAGACATAAACAACTATAGACCAATATCGAACCTACCCATACTATCAAAATATTTGAAAAAAATATCTACAAACACTCTACTCCTATCTCGTAAAATTCGACATTCTTAGCCCCTGTCAGTTTGGCTTCCGCTCCCAAAAAGTACCAACGATGCAATTATTAGTCTCCTTGATATAATTTACTCAGCCCTTGACAAAAATGAGTTTCCGATTGGACTCTTCATTGACCTGAGAAAGGCCTTGATACTGTTAATCACAATTCCTCTTATGTAAACTCCATCATTATGGAATCCGGGCCATGCACTGGACTATATCCAATCCTATCTTAGTGATAGACACCAATGTGTAGCCATCAATAATATAACCTCTCCCACTCTACCAATAACCGTTGGAGTGCCACAGGGCAGCATCTTGGGACCTCTTCTATTTCTTATATACATCAATGATCTGCCTAATGTCTCTAACATTCTGAAACCTATTTTTTTGCTGATGATACTACCCTCATCTACTCTAACCCCAACCCACATACACTAAATAATGTTGTTAATAATGAACTAAAAAAAGTCCACTTATGGATGTCAACCAACAAACTAACACTTAACAGAAAAGACCTACTACATCTTATTTGGAAGCAATCTACAAATGCAATTCAGCTTCAGATAGACAATGTAAACATTAGCAATAAAAATGATGGAAAGTTTCTTGGCCTATTCCTAGACAAGAGACTCAACTTCAGTACCCACATACAACACATAACTAAAAGTCTCTAAAACAGTTGGTATACTCTCCAAAATCAGATATTATGTACCTAACTCTGCTCTCATCTCTCTATATTATGCACTAATCTATCCTATCTCAACATGGTATCTGTGCATGGGGTTCAACCACTGCAAACCCCCTCAAGTCCATCATCACCCAGCAAAAATCTGCTATCAGAATAATATCAAATTCTGCTTTCAGACAACACTCAGCCCCCTTGTTTAACTCCCTAAACATGCTAAACTAATCTCACTCCATAATTCTCTTGTGTCAACTACATTTACAAAACCCTGTTCTTAAATGCAAATCCTGCTCTGAAACTCTTCTTGGACAGATGAAATAGGACCCATTATCACCACACCAGAAATAAATATCTCTTTGATATCCCCAGAGTTAAACTTAATCTGTGTAAACACTCTATGCAAATAAAGGGACTCAGTTTATGGAACTCACTCCCTATTGAATTGAAAAGCTGTCCAACTTTTACAACATTCAAAATCAATACTAAAAAGTACCTAATTTCATCTTCATAGTTTTTCACCTTTTGCCTTAAAATTGCACTGTATCTATTGCTACCCAATCTCCCAACCTTTATGTTCCCAATTTGAACATCTTTACCATTGTGATCATTGCTGTCTTCTTATATGTGCTGCCAATCTGCTGTATGGTGTTTATTAATCTTGTTTATTTGTATGTATTGCTACCCAGTCTCCCAATCTTTATGTACCCAATCTGAACATCTTTACCATTGTGATCATTGCTGTCTTATATGTGCTGTCAATCTGCTGTATGGTGTCTATTTAATCTTGTTTAAATTACCAATCAAGCTGTCAATGTAATCAATCAGAGCTTTAATATAACAATGTGCTTTAATATACTTACTAAGCTCTCTCATCTCAATTTTCTCTTGCAATGTATTTGTTATCATTTATCAATTCTGATAGAAATTACCTACTTAAAATTATCTGTTAGATTAAGGACCTGCCCGAAACGCTGCGCGTACTAGTGGCTTTACAAGATTGTAAATACTGTACTATTCAATGTATTCTCACAAACCCAATGTACCTTCTTGTATAAATAAATAAAATAAAATAAAATAAAATAAACTAGATGTATGACAGTTTTCTCATTGCCAGCATTATTCCTAGGATGTTGGACTGGGAAGTTAGTGCTGTCGCTATTATCATTTACATTTTCTACTACTGGTTCAGCTTCACCTCTAATTTCAGTTTGGAGGCATGTTAACTTAATAGCCTCAGGTATTAGGTTTTCAGAATCCACAGAGACTGTAGATAAATTGTCTGAAAACTGTTTAATTTCTGGTGGTATAATATTGGGTGAAGCTGTAGTGGGTGAAGCTTTATCCTTGTTGATTAAAGGATCTAATCTGGCTTGACATTTATTCTCAAAAGATCCAGATCATCCATAACATTATCTACTATATTTGATGTACTTGCTATTTGTTCTGATTCAATTATTCTGTGTAAGTGCTCCAACCTGGCTTGAGTTTCTTCTTCATATTGTGCTAAGTCAGACATAATATCGTCTATTTCTGTTTCTGATAAATTAGTGTTGGCAACTTTAGCCACATATGTTGCTATTTGGCATTTGATTTGCTCAAATTTACCTGCAGCTGCTTGATAATAGCTTTCCAGGTCAGCATAATCAACTGGAAATTGTTGTGACAAATCTTCACATTTCTTGATCTGTCTTGTTAAGTGGCCTTTAAGACCTGCAAGGGTTCTTTTCATTCTTCCTGCATTATCCATATTGGCTAGTTGGTTAAGCCTTGTGGGGCTTGTACTTGGGTTGCTCATAATACTGAACAAGCACTGATGGTAGCCTAGGGTAAAGATTCTGCAATCACTATGCTATAATCCTACCTCTTCTAGAGGTTAGCACTTAAAATTAATACACATTATATATATACAATCATACACACTAATGATTTGAGTGATAAACCAGTGTCACTGGAAGTACCTTTAGGTTAGCTCCTCAATATCACCCTAGGATGGTATAAACACTAATTAATCACTCAAATGTGTAATGATCATAAGTAAATTATTATATATACACAACTCAACTTGAGCTGGTAACAATTACACCCAAATAGGGTCTGTACCATTCATTAATGGTGCTAGGTTGTTTAATATAGCACAACTAGACTATGGTAATAATGGGACTAGGATGAACAATAAATAGTTCAACTAGTCAATGGTAATATCCTTCCCTGTTGTGGGTTGGCAATTAGTAAATATTGTATTGAGAACACTAGTGCAATATATATTAAATAATTCTCTATTTTGGAGAAATAATATACACAATTATTGATAATAGCCTCTATGAAACTTCTAATATTATCAAGAAGTATTAAATAATATTAGTGACCTTGCGAAATTAACTCCACAAAATTCATGGATAATCTCTCGCGAAATTAACACCACGAAATCCGTGAACAATCTCGCGAGGACACAGCCACTAATTTGGCTGGCTTCAATATTAGCGCTGTCATCGCAGAATAACAACCCACCAAATCTGTGGGTGACCATAAAACCGCTGATGAAGCTGGACATGTCAGATATAAAAGCAGAGAAATTGATATAGTGATGACCAGATTAAGGGTGGGACACACCAAACTGGCAGCACACAGCTCTAAGTACAGAACAGACATCAACGAACTCTGCATCCACTGTCAGGTGCCTGAAACAGTCGAACACTATCTCCCTCACTGCTTCCGACATTATAGTGCCAGAGTAAATCTCAAACAAGTACTTATTTCACTTAAAATACCCTTTACCATCGAGCATATATTAGGAGGCGGTGACCACTCGTTACAAGAAAAATACCAAATAGTCAAAGCACTGGCTAAATATCTCCAATCGACCAACAAATTGGGTCACATCTGACCCGCGCCACATTTATACCTGGCGCCACCAACAGCTAAACACAGAAAACAACTGCCTCGTCGCAGCACCAAGGATCAGCTGACACCATAAACACAACACACCGCTTTACGATGCGGCAAGTCTCCCTCTAACATACACCTCTGTTCTAGTCGCCGCTCCTCTGTCTACACCACAACGCAACAAGCACTTTTGAAACTCTTATCATCCTCAAGATAAACGCCTCTACCAACATCTGTACTGGTGCAGTCATTGGCAGGACTTCATGCAAACTGCACCTACTATCAAGAAGAAGAAGAAAGAGCTGAGAGGCTCGTGAACTCGCTCGAGGGAGGCTACGCCTCCGGTCCTTGACTGGCTTTGTCTTGTTATTGTATAAATCACACTGCACTAGCCACTTAACTGCGCCAACCAAGTTTTCTCGGTCGGCGGGAAACTGCACCAACCGAGAAAACTCTTTTTGATTTTTCCTAACCAATTCTAAATGTGTACGAGGTTGGTTGTGTACGAAATTGATTCACAGGACCTCCAGTGAGAGGCAGCCATCTTGGAAAAATTCCCAGAATGCCCTAGGGCGGGTCCGTAGAATTACCCAAATCTACCCAAATGTACCCAAATCCTCCTAGTATTACGTACGTAATGAAGAAATATAATATATTTACTTACTGTAATGTTGGTGCTGCACGTATAACACGATCAAACCTATTTTCACTCTGAAATAATGTAATTTCATATCGAAATTCGAAGTAAATATGTAGCAGGTGACGCCATAGGAAGTCGACGGTCCAAGCGACAAAATTGTGGAGCGACTTATCCAAGATATATGGTCGCCTGGAGAGTGTTTGCTGCCATAGCAGCCTCCTGTACACAGTGATCCAGTCGTCGCAATTCTTTGCTCAAATTGTCGCAAATTTAATTAATGATATTAACAAGTAGAATGGGTATTTGTAATAATATCTTTCATAAATAGCCACAAAACATTTAATATTTATTTATAAAAATGCGTCTGTAAGTTAAATCAACTCCATAGGACAATAATTTTGTTATATAGATACTAACGTTATTCGTTTGTATGCGTTCGCTACTTAAACTACCCATGTCTTTTTCGTTCATAGAACGCCGAACCCTACACACTCTCTGATATATTACTTAATTAATAGAGATTCACAAATAAAACTTATATTTGTATATGTTATCAGAAATGCAGAGATCACAGAGATTATATCTTATTAGACAGGAAAGATATTCATATTTTAAACAAGGTTTCTTGGCCGACGCTTTCCCTATCGATGGGATCTATGATCTTTCGAAGATCAATGTTAATAATCTAAATATTGTAATAAACGAAGTTTTCTATATCATAATAAAGACAGAAATATAAGCTGCATGTTAATACTTTAGCATAAATATAACTGAAGTGAAAGTGAAGATATATGCCTTTTTACATTTACGTGATGGCTATCTCAGGGAGTGTGAAGGCCTACAAACAAGTGAATTAATTGTGTAATTCATTTGCATATGTGCAAAGTAACATCAAAGGTCTATATGTCAGCATAAACAAAGATGTAGACGATAATGTGACTACATTTCAAGGAAAATATGGCTTAAATGAAAGCCAAAACATGGTTAAATAAATAGCCAATACCATCAAGATATTGTTGATACGTCCATGTGTCATCTGGACTGGGTTCATCAGGGACTATGCCTAAGGTGTCCAAATCCCATAATTTATGAACAGGGGGATTGAACTCATTATCCTCGGTTTCGTCTCTGACATGTAGTGGTGACTGCTCTAGGCCTAGTCATGCAACTATTGAATTAGTTGGTTGATTACTAGTAGATTTAGAATGTTGTTGGATCAACACCGGTCCTGTGAGTAGTTTACCCCCAGCTGACAGCAACAAGTTTACACCTCGTTGCCTGGTGCATCCAGTAATAAATCTATAATAAAAGTCAGCTCCAATAAGAATACCTACATCGTTGAGACAGTTTGTATTTATTTTATGATCCGCTAGCCTAATACCGCTGCATTTAAGAAATTTGACTGTTTGAGCAAGACCTGTAACATGTAAATCTGAGGGGATCTTGTCAACGACTATGGCTTGAATTGGGCTGGTGCAGCCTCCTAAACGTACCAAGACTTTAACAACCTGGTAGTCTCGAGGTCCACTGTTGGTTAGGAATCCAGAGATATTCAAATTCACTCGAGCAATAGGCTTCAGTTTCAACTGATCAACTAGTTGTTGAGAAATAAAGGTTTTCTGCGAACCTAGGTCGAAGAGACCACGAGTGGAAATCTTGGATCCCTTATGGATCAGTTTTAATTGAGCTGTTGGTAACGTAGTTGTGTTAGTCGACTCTGTTGCAAGTACACTTATGTCTTGATGCACTTTGCAATACTGTACAGAAGTAGAATTTGTAGTCTTCTTATGAGGATTGGTTGATCTTGATTGATCACTACCACACAAGGAATAATGGTGTCTACCCTTGTGGCACTTGTTGCACATACGTAAGGAGACAGTACAGCTATTGGGGTCATGAGGACCCATGCACCTTGTGCATCTGTGTAACTCTTGCAAACGATGAATTCGGGTGTTATGGTCTGGATAAGTACTACACTTATAAGTAAGATGTTCATTATTGCAGAACAAACACTTCTTCACTGTAGGAGAAGTCGTAGGAGTGGTGCTCACTACGGGGTTTATAGGGTTCACTGTGTATGTACCTACATTTCCAGATTTCCATTTTGGAGATGATTTATTGAGATCTGGTTTTACTACAGTAGTTGCAGTACGTTGGGGTTTATGATGAGAGTTAGTAGAGAAGTTTGAAACACTCTTCCCATCTTGGTTAGCTCTTTGTCTTTCGACTAGGGTATGTAAACCTTCTGTAATTTCATTCATGGACAGAGAGGTTTTATTGTACATAGTACACAATTTATCTAAAGTCTCTCTTGGTAATTTGCGCCTTACAACTACCTTTGTCATCCATTCAGCAGTCTGAATTTGGACTTTAAGGCTTAAGGCCTTGAGTAAAGACTCTAGCTCTAGTCTGAAAGTTTGGAGAGAATCTGTAGAATTATTAGCAGATGGTAAATCCAGCAATTTTTGAACTAAGATAGTAATAGTTCTTTCCTTGTTATCGTAGTTGCTCTTAAGCAATTGAACAGCTAGGTCGTAACCATCACTGGTCAGTGTTATGTTAGATATTACCTTCAAGGCTTCATTTCGTAACAAGCCTTGTAAATAAGTGAACTTGGTTGTTTGAGGGATGTTAGTTTTAGAGTCTACTGCATCCACGAATTTACTCCAGAAATCATCCCAACTCTCATTCTCGTTACCAGAGAATGTGGGTATATTGATCTGAGGTAATTTGACATCAGGATCTGGATGTGCAGTAGAGGCTGTTGTTAATTTGTTTTTAGCAATTTGCCTTTTGAAGGGTTGAAGTTTAGCCTGTACATCATCTTCGTACTGGGCTAAATCATTTACAATGTCCTCAAGTTCAGTTTCACTATTGAGGTTTGGTAAAGTTCTGTCAAGTACAGATTCATATGCTGTTTAATATGCTCGAATTTGCTTTCAGCAACTTGAAGTAAGTCTTCTAATTCAATGTAGTCAACAGGTGACTGTTGTGACAGATTTTGACACTTGGTAATCTGTCGGGTCAAGTGACCTTTCAGACCGGTAAGGGTCCTTTTCATTTTGTCAGCCGTTTCCATCTTGCTGGGTAAGGACTGGTCTGATTGTAAATAGTTGTTACTGATGTAACTGGGATATTGGCTCATTCAATGGAGCTCAATATAATATAATAGCCTAATGTATTGAATAGACTATAATACCTCGTTTAGAGGTTAATTTGCCTACCTAACAATAGATAGCTAATATTTTTGAGTAGTATTCGAATGCCACTATTGGATTTTCGTCCGGTTAGCTCATCAATTATCACCATTCGATCCAACAGTGAACATTCGGCAGTACTCAAAAAAAATAATACACGAATAATATGTTTAAAGCACAAAAAGAGTTTTGGTAATCCCACCCCAAATCAGGGTCAGCACAATCTAAATAATATGTATGTACACCAGTACTGTCTAGTACAGTACTCGCTAAATAATTCCTACTTAGGAATGACTAAATGATTTAGGCTGCATTTGTACAAACATTAGTACAATTACAGTCTAAATATCCTACCTCATCAAAGGTTGGCATAAATGCAATGGTGCAGTAATATAGATATATGGTGCTATGTTTTTGGGATTTTTTGTTTTGATATATATGTTTGTGCTTAGAAACACAAGTGAAAATTTATAAATGTATAACACTAAGGTTACTTTATGCATAAAGTATTAATAGAAATGTTGATAATAATAAATGAGTTTAGGCTATAATATGGGCAGTCTGCTGACAGCCGTAAATAATGAAATATATTGGTAAATAGCCTAATAATATTAACACACTAGTTGGTGTTAGTAAATAGTTAATTATATGAGGCCAGTAATTTGGGTGAATATACTGGCCTTAAATGATTAATGGTACATGTATCTAGGTTCGAAGGACCAAAATTTGTCCGAGAACCTGTATATTTAGCATGATCTATCCGGTTCGCGAAGGACCAAGATTTTGTGGGGAAAACCTGACTCCAATAACTAATAACTTGTTTGGGTTCTGAGACCCAGTAATTAATAATTAAATGAATATATATATATATATATATATATATATATATATATATATATATATATATATATATATATATATATATATATATATATATATATATACTTCGATAGCTATGAAGGACCACCACTTTTTGAGAAAAAGTGGAAAACAAAGAGACAATGGAAAAAACTGATCCTAGGAACTAGTGTCCTATGGATCTTGGTAAAACTGTAATACTTATATGAATGGAGTCAAATTAACTACACAAAATTGGGGGGTTACATGCTAAAAGATTAATACATCCCTAGCATTATTCTGGTGCTGGTTCTTCACCAGAGTAAATCAAATGTGAAAATCAATAAATGTAGAATATAATATTGATGGAGGTAAATGCACCTCAATATACTACTGAAATGTTGAACAGCATCAGTAAATCAAAGGGTTAGTATAATTGATCTCTTTAAGAGATCACTACTGTAACTATGGAGTTATTGCTACTGGTGGAAAAATGGACAGCTTAGCTGTGAAACTAAGGAGTAGTCGGTTGCTACACTCCACCGACGACGTGTTGCATAGGGTAAATTGTTGCACAGAACGGTGGGGAAGCCTAGCACCTCGGTTGAAGTCGCCTTGGTACTGAAAGGCAATTACATTGTAGATTTATTCTACACAATAGGTAATTACATTTACATCCTAAATCATGAGGATGACGGTAGTAAATTATCAGTTAATGTCTGAACAATTTGTATCCAAGCATAGTAAATTCTTTCCATAGAGATAAACTGATAATCATATAATTAGATGGTAAATTTAATTAAGACACGTACTAGTCTTTGTTGGTTTGCATTCGGCCTAACGACTGCTAGCCTAAATGTTAATAGTGGCCACATAATAACAAAAAGGGTAAACTTAGCAGCCGAGCCTCGTGTCGTTGGTGTGAAGACTTGAGCAACTCTTCGTCCTCCAGCTGCTGCTTGAAAGACGTTGACTCTGGAGATGCTCGTATGTTAGTCTATGACACGGCTATGTTGTGCCAGATAACGTGGCACCGCTCAATTGATCGTGGGAGCGAAAATAATAGGTCAAGCACAACTCTGCTGCACGCTCTTAATGGCGTCCGTGCTCTCGTTCACGTGTCAAGTGACGCTCTCCCTTCTTCCTCCTTTTTTTTTTTTTTGAGATATATACAAGAGTTGTTACATTCTTGTACAGCCACTAGTACGCGTAGCGTTTCGGGCAGGTCCCTGGAATACGATCCCCGCCGCGATGAATCGTTTTTTTCATCCAAGTACACATTTTACTGTTGCGTTAAACAGAGGCTACAGTTAAGGATTTGCGCCCAGTAAATCCTCCCCGGCCAGGATACGAACCCATGACATAGCGCTCGCGGAACGCCAGGCGAGTGTCTTACCACTACACCACGGAGACTGTTAGACTGCTCCTTATTGCGCATGCGCGGCTTTCGAGCGTAAATGAATATGTATTTATCGCAATTGACTAAGGAAGGAAGAGGTAATAACAAGTATTAATATCACATTAAATTCTTCTGTGATAAAATAGAAGTTCTAGTAACATAAATTGGCTTACTAAAAGTTGTGCAGCCAATCGAGGAAATTAAAGTAAATCATTTGCATCAAAGTAATTTCCTCTAGAATACTTAAATGTTAGTTAAATAAGGGAGCTCAGTAAGTAATAGTATACTACGAAAGCAAAGTTAACTATTTTTAGTAAAGGAAATGATAAACTGGACTCTTGTTATAAATCCAACTAAATGTGGAGAAAATTCATGTTGCTGCCTGTCGTTCCTCACGTACTAGGAAGAATTTGGCAATGAATAAATCATGATAATGATTAAATTTATAAGTTAGTAATTTTAGTAACTACTTTGGTTATATAAATACAATGATGTATAGAACTGTTGGTTATTTCCAACATATGCAGCCAATCAAAGTACAGTATTAACTACATATATTAGTATACATTGAGGAGGTTCCTTATCTTATTACACAGCAGGCTTAGTTCACTAGGTATAACTGGGATGTAGACACCAAATTATCCTCGTTTGAGGCTATGGCTACCGTATCCCAGTAACTGATGTATCAAGTCTTGCTTCCTTTTCTTGTTCCTGTCAAAGGGCGCTAGCTGTAAAGCCAGAATCCTAATATATGACAGCTATATCAGAGAAAACACAGTATATTTGATAAGGACCAAGGCTTAATTACCTTTAGTATGAGGCGAGTTCACATTCTAACCGGTTCGCCCAATATCTACCTAACATTAATTGCCAAAAATGATTAGATAAACGGATTTCGGTAGAACACTTCCCTTGATCATGTTGACAGCGTGTTGATGATGGAAGACCACTACTCTGATCTCCTTCACACTTCGTCCAAGAGAAATAATAGGAGCCGAATTTGCTCCCTGAGCCTCTGGTCTTAACAACAATGGCTGACCACTTCCTCTTACTGACGCCTTGGCACTTTGTCTAGATGTCAGTAACTGATAGAAGGGTCACATTTACTTCATTTTGATACTGATAGTTAAGTTAATTAAAATGAGATGTTTTTATGAAGTAAAAAATCCAAAGACTAATGTATTTAAGAATAATTCCCAACAATAGTTGGTGAATTTATAATAGTATGTGGCAATGATATCCCATTTTCTATAGACAGAAAATTCCACTACAAGCTACATTTTCTATGGGTTAACTTATGTATACAACACAGCAGCAATATTATCTGCCTGTTGAATTGATATTAGTAAATGGTGTCAGATTTTCCGACACCCAGTTCTATTTTCAATCAAGAACCTAGCTAGCAATGGATTTGTATAGTAATTATCTGTGTATAAGATTTGGCCCTTGTTCATCCATGGTGCCATCAGTGACTTTACCACACTACCCGAGAAACCATGTTCGTCGTTACCGGGAATGTCTACATCGCTAGCTGAGCACAGAATCATGTGTAACACGTATCCTGTTTCACAGTCACATAGTACAAAGAATTTCAATCCAAATCTGTTTCGTTTGGAGGGAATATACTGCTTGAATGAAACACGTCCTTTGAAAAGTACAAAGAATTCGTCAATCACCAACTTCTGTGCTGGTACGTAAAAATCACTGAACTTTCCAATCACTTCATTCATATAGTGCCTCACTCGCCAAAGTCTATCATCCTCTGTACGGTCCTCATTACTTGCAAAATGCAGACACCTGAGGAGTATCTGAAACCTGTCTTGGGACATATATTTCCCGAAGAAAGGTGCTGGAATAGTCAGATCTTTGCTCCAGTAATCTGTGATAGTGTGTTTGACACAGTGCTTCATCAACATACATATTGCTAAAAACACATACATTTCACCTACAG
>WNGS01164497.1:0-10440 GCA_020271785.1 Procambarus virginalis | reverse complement strand
AGGCGGGCAGGAACCCTGGATGCAGTGCGCATTTCCCCTCTGTATCGCCACGCGTGAGGCGCTGGAAAAGAAAGCTGGCAGCTCTAGGGTCCCTTGTTGTTTCAATGAGCCTAAGAACCCAGTTCCTTCAAAAAAAAAAAAAAAAAATATATATATATATATATATATATATATATATATATATATATATATATATATATAATGTTTTTGGGTGGATGACAGGAAACAAATCAAATTGAAAAGACAGAACACGAAACAATGGGTATATACAATGGGTATATATTTATCTGCTTGCATTCTGTGCTGATTCGGGGTCTTGAAGAGGGTAGAATGTAATTATGTGTTAATTGGCTGTTGATTGCTGGATTTGACTTCTTGATGTGTAGTGCCTCGCTGATGTCGAGTCTCCTGTTGTCGTTGTATCTGTCGATAATTTCTGTGTTGTTATGATTTCGCTGGTGATGGTCTGGTTATGATAGGAGATTATATGTTCCTTGATGGAGCCCTGTTGTTTGTGTATTGTTAATCGCCTGGAAAGAGACGGTGTTGTCTTGCCTATACACAGAGATCTTTGGGGCTGACATTCCCCAAGTGTGCATGTGAAGGCATGCCTCCGACATCAGTGTTTATATATACCACACACACACATATATGAATGAATGCGTTGAGTGAATATAAACAGGAGCTTACGTCGTATGGGCCAATAGGGCTTCTGCAGTTCCCCAATTGTTAGGTTCTCACCCTTGTTGGCTGACCAGTAAGTTAGAGTGACGGGTCCGACACTCCCACGTGCAGTAAATAGATTTGGTGCTGGTGTTAAGGCTTGTTTATTTTAATTTTAAATTGGTTAGTTGGTTTTAAATTGGTTTTAATTTAAAAAATCTATCTCATCTCTCTCCTCTCTTATCTCTCTCTCTCTCTCCCTCTTCCATAAAGAATTACTTATCTTACTATGTCTTATATTCGCTGGTCATTTAAGTGTAGATAGGTTAATTTAACCTCAGTTAAAACACTGGAAATCACAGCACTTCAGATGGTGATTATCAACGTGACGTAGAGAGGGATCCTTGATGAAGGGGAATGAGAGAGAGAGAGATTGAGGAGAGAGAGAAGAGGAGAGAGGGAAGCGGAGAGAAGAAGAGGAGGAGAGAGAGAGAGAGAGAGAGATGATGAGAGAGAGAGAGAGAGAGAGAGAGGAGAGAGAGGGTCGAGGGAGAGAGAGAGGATGGGGAGAGGGAAAGAGGATAAAATTTCTAATAAATTGGTTAGTTTGGTGTTGATTTTGTTATACCTTAGTCCTGAACACAGTCCTGGCTGGTGTAATCTCAGTGAATATACACCTATAAATGGGCCCACCTTTCGGCGTATATAACCTTTCCTCTCTCCCTGTTTAGTGTGGGCGTGAGCCCACCGTGGGCGTGTGGGGTCTGTGGGGGTGTGACACCGTGGGCGTGAGGTTATGTGGGGGGTGTAACAGCAGCAATGGGGGGGAATTGAACAGCGGTAGAATGGGCGTGAGTCTTAGGCAGTGTTAGCGTATGACAGTAGGGCTGTGGGGGTTAGACAGTCAAAGTGTGGGCGTGAGAGGTCAGTAGCGTGGGCGTACTCAGCAAATTTTGAGTCCTTCTCTCAACCCAACAATCAATCTACTGGCCTCTATCATATCTACATTTGAAACTGTGTATGGAGTCAGCCTCCACCACATTACTGCCTAATGCACTCCACCCGTTAACTACTCTGACCACTGAAAATTTTCTTTTTATCGTCCCTGTGGCTCATTTTGGGTACTCAGTTTCCACCTGTGTCCCCTTGTTCGCGTTACCACGCGTGTTAAATAGTTTGACTTTGTCCACCCTGTGAATTTCCCTGAGAATTTGTAGGTGGTAATCATGTCTCCCCCTAATTGTTCTGTCTTCCAGTGACGTGAGGTATAATATTCAGTAGTCTTTCCTCGTAGCTCATACCCCTCAGCTCGGGTACTAGGGCATACCTCTGAACTTTCTCTAGAAATACGCCTTGTACTCGACTAGATATGGACTCTACGCTGGCGCTGCATACTTCAGAATTGGTCTGACATATATGGTATACAAGGTATAGAACGATTCCTTCCAGCGTTTCTAAAAGGCAGCTGGCAAATGGCTTGCATATGCCGCGTGATGATATCCCATTTTGATGTGCGTTCCAAGAGGCAGGTCCGGAGTAACGTGTAACAGCAATATTGCGGGCGTGGGCGTGGGACAGCGTGGGCGTGGGGCAGCGTGGGCGTGGGAAGCTGGTGGAGGCTGGTACTAGAGTGTAACAATGGGAGAGTGTGATCGATCAGTATCACGAGTCGCAGCCATCACTCACCACACAAAGCCCAGGCGACACACCCCAGGAACGCCAACACTCAACACAATAAACACAAAAATCTAAACCTTCCTAAACACTATAGTTCCCCCCTCAACATTCATTTATCTAATTACATGAAATCCTTCTGAAAACGCAACATATTATTATTTCATTTTTTGCTACGATTTGATTCGATTTAATGCATTTTGAAGGCATGTTTTTTTCTCGACGCGTTGGCAGCCCTGCCCGGCAATATTGGCGGGAAGAAGGGCGACACCATTGTTGACATTTACGCGTTATATCTGGGACGACGTAAATGGAACCTACGGGCGATTGTTCCCACTGGTAATAGCTCCTCCGGCGCGACATTCCGGTGACAGGAGCGCCGCGAGAATTTTCCGGTGTGACCGCGAGATGGGAGGTGGAATATTGTTCTCCTCTGATCGCCGCCATATTGGACCTCGCTCCTGTTGACCGCTGAGGGCCGGTCACTCAGGCAGAAAAAATAGATTAATGGCTCTTTTGAACCGGGATTAATTAAAAACGGTTATGATACGGTATTTAGGGACAAAATTCGACAATGAGTTTGAAGCGTATAGGATTTTTCCATCTGAGGAGCTGGAGGAACTCGACAACTTATGATAACCATCTTTGTAACCTATATGTAACTCCTTTTTTGTAACAAAGTTCAAATAAAGCAAATATATATGTGTACACACAAAAGAATGGGGGTGGTAGGAGAAGATAATATTAGTGTTCAGTGAGAAAATACAAGGTCTCCTCTGAATACTTTTTATTTCTTCTCCGAGGCTATGGGTCCCCACATTGGCACCAGAGGTGGTACCCTCACAAACTCTAACATATATATATATATATATATATATATATATATATATATATATATATATATATATATATATATATATATATATATATATATATATATATATATATATATATATATACACACACACACACACCATACACTTGCATGAACTCGCAAGGACCAGTAATCTGTTTAACACCAGTAATTTGTTCCACACACACACATACACACATTATATCAATATCAATATGTTTATATATATATATATTGATATATATATATATATATATATATATATATATATATATATAATATATATATATATTGATATAATGTGTGTATGTGTAACCTACGTTTGAAACAATCCATCGATCCCACGTTTATTATGTTACCTCGTAATCTGTTCCATAAATATCGTCCTAGTTTCCAAACCAGTATTTACCCAGGTCTTTCATATATCTAAACCTACGCTATTTATATCCATCGGTTCGTGTTCTAGTTTGTGTTGATATATTTAACACATCCCTTTGTTATACGTTTTCATCAGCTTGTACACTTCAGTCTTGTCGCCCCTAACTCTTCACCTTTCTAGAGAATGTGAATTAATCTTTGACATTCTCTCTTCATGTGAAAGATATGTCTAAACCCAACGTCAATAGGTTAGACATATATGTGAAGGGGATTGAGTGGATATAAATAGGAGCTGCCTCGTATGGGTCAATAGGCCTTCTGCAGCTACCTTTATTCTTATGTTCACCAATGCTCTGAAAACTACATTTTTTCAGCATTAAACTGCATCTACCAATCTTTCGTTCATTTCCAAAGTTTATCTCGATCATCCTTGAAGCAATTTTGTACCTTCTGAAATTTTTTCAGCAATTTTTTTGTTTTGTCTACAAATTCGCAAAGGTTGTCATCAATGCTGTTTTCTAAATAGTTTATATATATGACAAACAACAGAGGTCCCAGGATAGTCCCGTGGCACTCCACTTACAACAGTCTTCCAGAAGGGTTTTACTCCATTTATGCTAGCTCTCTACTGTCTTTGAAATAGGTTAGACATGTATATGAATGAGATTGGGTGGTTATAAATAGGAGCTGTAAGTAATCCAAATAAATTCAGTAGAACTTCAGGTTTCAATTCGTTTAACCATGTCGTAGGTCAGTCTATTAGGGCAGCGTCTGGGATGCTCTCGGACGTAGGTTCGAATCCTCAACACGGCCCTTGTGGATTTGTTCATAGGAGCAAAGGACACATAGACCCACGGGTCTATGTGTCCTTAATGAACCTCTTTTGTTGCACAGTGTCCAAACCTGTCTCTTCAGCCCTGAGAATACACATTAATTAAAACGTAATCACAGTGTATATACACCGAGAAAAGAGGTATATACATTTCGGTATATATTTCTCCGTATCAACAGTATATATATATATGCTTTCAACTCAATATCTTCACGAGCAAATGTATTTGTGGATTTTTAAGAACACATCAATAATTCGTATCCTCGTAATGTACCCATTTTCATTTCTTATTGTTTTGCAAGATTCTTGGTTGGCTTAGAGAGGCAACCAGAGGATGAAAACAAAAAACGGGTACCTGAGGAACATGGCTGGTGTGAATGGAGGGGTTCCTAATGTATTTGGATTAACAAGGTCGGCCCCTTCAACCACCGGAGTTAACTAGTTTTCATTGTAGGCGACTCTAGTGTGGTTCCTGGGATACGATATGACCGTTACTTTCTGTGTAGCTTTCCCTCCACCCCCACCCCCACTCTCTCTCTCTCTCTCTCTCTCTCTCTCTCTCTCATTTCCTTTCTTTACGTAAATCAAAATAATTATTCACACAGAATGATGTTGATGGAATGAAGCTGTGAACCGTCCTTGTGTTGGAGGGTGAGATTCAGTTCTTGGGTCCCGCCTCTTCCCCAATTTCCGTCGCAGTCGAGTCAATTTCTTCACTACTGACACTGAAACAATTATTTCTTGTGTCTGTCTAGCTCATCTAGGTACTTAATTTCAATCTAT
The DNA here is from genome assembly GCA_020271785.1 of Procambarus virginalis. Taxonomy (NCBI): domain Eukaryota; kingdom Metazoa; phylum Arthropoda; class Malacostraca; order Decapoda; family Cambaridae; genus Procambarus; species Procambarus virginalis. The sequence goes on along the minus strand of WNGS01164497.1, from coordinate 5,257 downwards.
ATATGTCTTATTTTTGTAGCTTCACTTTCAAATATTATATCCTTATCTTCCATGCCGATTCCGGTAAGTAATTTTTACGTGGTGATCATATTCCTTTTGTCAATCTTGTGACGTGGGGCATTAATGACTTCAGTCTTCGTAACTCATGCCTCTCAGCTCTGGGATCAGTCTGGAAGCATACGTCTGAACTCTCTCCAGCTTCGTTTTGTGCTTAACGAGATATGGACTCTGTATAGGTCAGAATTAGTTGTTGTTGTTGTTTAAGATTCGCTACCCGGAACAAAATTCCAAGTAGCACGGGCTATGGTGAGCCCGTAGTGCCTTTCAGAATTAGTCGGGCCTTCGTGGTAAATAAGATTCTGACCGGCACCTTATTCAGGTCCTTATTTACCAGGGAAGCCGGTCAGCCGAGCTGACAGCACACTGGACTTGTGATCCTGTGGTCCTGGGTTCGATCCCAGGTGCCGGCGAGAAACAATGGGCAGAGTTTCTTTCACCCTATGCCCCTGTTACCTAGCAGTAAAATAGGTACCTGGGTGTTAGCTGTCACGGGCTGCTTCCTAGGGGTGTAGGCCTGGTCGAGGACCGGGCCGCGGGTACACTAAAGCCCCGAAATCATCTCAAGATAACCTCAAGATAACCACCGAAGTGATACCACCGAAGTGATAACTGCCACCGAAGGCAGTTCGTGTGCTGATCGAGTCTGCTTGTTCCACAGTGCTGAGTAGAGTACTTCTGCTGGTGTGATCTTACTCTTCAAATGGGTGACCCTGATTAACGAAGCAGTTACGCAAGTGCTTACGAACCTGTGGCTGGATTCACGAAGCAGTTGTGCAAGTACTTACGAACGTGTAGCTCTTTCCTCAATCTTTGACGACTTTGATTACATTTATTAAACAGTTTACTAGCATGAAAACTTGCCAATCAACTGTTGTTATTGTTATAAACAGCCTCCAGGTGCTTCGGAGCTCATTGGCTGTTTAATAATTGTAAAAAAAAACACCAGATGTTGAGAAAAGATGGACAGGTTTGTAAGTGTTTGCGTAACTGATTCGTGACTCTGGTCACCAGGTTCGTAAGTGCTTACGTAACTGCTTCGTGAATCTGATCCCCAGGTTCGTAAGTGCTTGCGTAACTGCTTCGTGAATCTGATCCCCAGGTTCGTAAGTGCTTGCGTAACTGCTTCGTGAATCTGATCACCATGTTCGTAAGTGCTTGCGTAACTGCTTCGTGAATCTGATCACCATGTTCGTAAGTGCTTGCGTAACTGCTTCATGAATCTGGCCCCAGGTTCGTAAGTGCTTGCGTAACTGCTTCATGAATCTGGCCCCAGGTTCGTAAGTGCTTGCGTAACTGCTTCATGAATCTGGCCCCAGGTTCGTAAGTGCTTGCGTAACTGCTTCATGAATCTGAGCCCCAGGTTCGTAAGTGCTTGCGTAACTGCTTCATGAATCTGGCCCCAGGTTCGTAAGTGCTTGCGTAACTGCTTCATGAATCTGGCCCCTGGAGTATTGGTGACTGCATTTTGCTGCTGATTTGATGGCATTCACTGTATACTAATAGCGTTGAGGTCAGTGCTGATATTATGTAGGTGTGGGGTGTGGATATGGTGGGTGCATTGCTATCGTGCTGGTGTTGATATGTAGGTGTGGATATGCTGGGTGCATTGCTATCGTGCTGGTGTTAATATGTGGGTGTGGATTGTGTCTATATGTCTGCCATGGCGGTGTTTATGGCGCCTCAGATGTTACGCATGTGTTGCTTAGTATTTGGCGCGGTAATGGTGGCGAGGAAGGACTTCTGGCGATGGCTGTGGTGGAGGAGGCGAACACGTGTACAGTAGAGAGGGAGAGGTGAGCTGGGAGGGGCTAATGATGCTGGAAAGGAACCGTAAAATCTCCTCTCTCTCTCTCTCCCACACAACCGTCCCTTCCCTCCTCCCTCTGAAAGGCGACCGCAGGTGACTCAATGAGCTCCGTAGGTAATCAGAGTTGACTAAAGTGTTTCATTTGCGTCTTGAAGCACCGCTCAGTGGAGGCTGGAGGCATTAATATGATCACAGGTATAAGTTTAAGAAGCCGTTGCTTCAGCCAGGTGAGCATAAGTGACTTAGAATGGAGAGGAAGGCGTTGGGCAGCATCTTAAGGTAACCACAGGTGGGCTAAGGGAGAGACTGACATTCTGAGACAACCGCAGGTGATTCAGCTTGGGATGCTGGCGTCCTCAGGTGACCACAGGTGGGTCCAGCGAGAGGAAGCGGATGTTCGGAGCTGACCGCGAGCGACTGAACCAGGGATGCTGGAGCCTAAAGATCACATCTGGTCTACGTGGCCAACAGCTCTGCTTGTATCACTGATGTCAATAGCTTTGATTGGTTTTATTAGTGGTAATATCTGTGCTATTAGCACCTCTGTGGGTGCTATAAGTTAGTATGTGTTAGGGATTGTTGATAGTGCTGTTGGTTCTAATAATGGGGCAAAATTGGGAGGTGCTGAAATTGGATTAAAAGTTGCATGCGTAATAGGAAACAAGCGGTTAGGGTGATTGACGAGGTCACAGTGATTACGACGGTCACAAACAGGGTTAAGGAAGGTCACAAGCACAAGGCCATAATATACACCACACACGTGAAGCCTTGAGGATGCTGCACCGGCCTGGAACCCCAAACTTGAAGAAACCACCAAACTGAACACACTGGACGTGGCTCCAGAACACAGGAAAATGCACAATGCCTCTGTGGACTCTGTGTTCTATTTTTCACACGTTCTTGGCTATTTTTTCCCCCAGGTCATTGGAGATTTCCCTGCTCCTCCAAGACGCTTGTATTCTCAAACACAGTATTAGAACCTTGAATGTTTTAAAGCTTTTGAAATATGCAATATATTTTAACATGGAATATTTTGATGAAAATAAAAATAGTTTTACATTGAATTGCTAATTTTGTATATATTATTGCTTTTAGAGTTTTCTTGAACACTTAGCCAATTACAGGCCTCGTTAGCTAATACAATAGGGTATAATAGGCGGACCCTTAAAAAAAATGGGAACAATAGCGACCAGGAATGACCACAGACACACGTCTGGCAGCGACCACAGGCCAGCCCACCGGACCGTCCATCTCCACACGTCGTACAGCGGGGGACCACACGCCCCCAGGGGGCCGGACCGACGGATCCGGTCCCACCGGACCAGGCGTCTCAGACCACTAGACCACGCGAACGGACCAACGGAACCACCGCTCACCCCCTCACAGCATACCTACCATACATAATGGACGATTAGGTCAGGCGGCCAGACCATTGATTTGCCCACACCGTACACCACCCCCAGCTTCGACACCACTCCCAGCTTCGACACCACCCACAGCTTCGACACCACTCCCAGCTTCGACACCACTCCCAGCTTCTACACCACTCCCAGCTTCGACACCACTCCCAGCTTCGACACCACCCCCAGCTTCGACACCACCCCCAACTTCGACACCACCCCCAGCTTCGACACCACTCCCAGCTTCGACACCACTCCCAGCTTCGACACCACCCCCAGCTTCGACACCACCCCCAGCTTCGACACCACCCCCAGCTTCGACACCACCCCAGCTTCGACACCACCCCCAGCTTCGACACCACTCCCAGCTTCGACACCACTCCAGCTTCGACACCACTCCAGCTTCGACACCACTCCAGCTTCGACACCACTCCCAGCTTCGACACCACTCCCAGCTTCGACACCACCCGCAGCTTCAACACCACCCCCAGCTTCGACACCACCCCCAGCTTCGACACCACTCCCAGCTTCGACACCACCCGCAGCTTCAACACCACCCCCAGCTTCGACACCACTCCCAGCTTCAATACCACACCCAGCTTCGACACCACTCCCAGCTTCAACACCACTCCCAGCTTCGACACCACCCCCAGCTTCGACACCACCCCCAGCTTCAATACCACACCCAGCTTCGACACCACTCCCAGCTTCAACACCACTCCCAGCTTCGACACCACCCCCAGCTTCGACACCACTCCCAGCTTCAATACCACACCCAGCTTCGACACCACTCCCAGCTTCAACACCACTCCCAGCTTCGACATCACCCCCAGCTTCAACACCACTCCCAGCTTCAATACCACACCAGCTTCGACACCACTCCCAGCTTCGACACCACCCCCAGCTTCAACACCACTCCCAGCTTCGACACCACCCCCAGCTTCGACACCACTCCCAGCTTCAACACCACTCCCAGCTTCGACACCACCCCAGCTTCGACACCACTCCCAGCTTCGACACCACTCCCAGCTTCGACACCACCCCCAGCTTCGACACCACCCCCAGCTTCGACACCACTCCCAGCTTCGACACCACCCCCAGCTTCGACACCACTCCCAGCTTCGACACCACCCCTAGCTTCGACACCACTCCCAGCTTCAACACCACTTCCAGCTTCGACACCACTCCCAGCTTCGACACCATGATAGATGCAACACCACCATAGAGTCCCTTGTCTCAGTGGTTGCTGGCACGCTCTCCCCCCACACCCAGTGACCGTTTTTTCGACAGGGTTCGAACCCCAGACTGGGAAGATCGAGTGGGCACCCAATCTTTAGCTGCTCGACTCTACTATACCTATTAAGGGTTAAAGTCAGGGGTAGTAAGAGCTCTTGACTAGGAAGGGCTGTTAAGGGCTGTGGTAAGGGTTGTTAAGGGCTGTTAAGGGTTGTTAAGGACTGTTAAGGGCTGTTAAGGGCTGTGGTAAGGGTTGTTAAGGGCTGTTAAGGGTTGTTAAGGACTGTTAAGGGCTGTTAAGGGCTGTGGTAAGGGTTGTTAAGGGCTGTTAAGGGTTTTTAAGGGCTGTTAAGGGCTGTTAAGGATTAAAGGTTGTTAAGGGCTGTTAAGGGTTGTTAGGGGCTGTTAAGGGCTGTGGTAAGGTCTGTTAAGGGTTAAGGACTGCTAAGGGCTGTTAAGGGTTGTTAGGGGCTGTTAAGGACTGTTAAGGGCTGTTAAGGTTTTAAGGACTGTTAAGGCTGTAAGGGTGTTAGGGGCTGTTAAGGACTGTTAAGGCTGTTAAGGGTTGTTTAGGGTTTTAAGGGCTGTTAAGGGTTGTTAAGGGCTGTGGCCAGTGATTAAAGCGGCCTTAATCATAGTCGACTTGATCCTTGGAGGCTCCTAACGCTAGGATGGTTTTGAGTGAAATGAATGTTTAATGCGTGATTTATGCGGTGTTGTGCGTCATTTTGAGTGCGTACAGATGTGTACGCTC
>WNGS01164496.1:105345-137286 GCA_020271785.1 Procambarus virginalis | reverse complement strand
CTCAGAACGGCGAAGAAGGTTAGGTAGAGAAATAGAAACAATTGAACTCAAGCTACAAGAATCATACAAAACCAGGAGAGGCAAAGAGAGCAAAAGGCCATCAGTGAAATAGAGAGAAATCCGAAATATTTTTTCTCCTATGCAAAATCAAGATCAAAAACCACATCTAGTATCGGGCCCCTGCGAAAGGGAGATGGAACTTTCACCGATGACAACAAAGAAATGAGCGAGTTACTGAGGAAGCAGTACGACTCTGTTTTCAGCGAGCCACTAAACACACTAAGATTGATAACCCAAATGAATTTTCATGGATATGATACCAACATCAAACCATATATCAGACGTCGCCCTATCCCCACTGGATTTTGAAGAAGCCATAAACAGTATGCCTATGCACTCTGCACCAGGCCTGGATTCTTGGAACTCCATATTCATAAGAATTGCAAAAAACCACTATCGCAGGCCCTTCACATTCCGTGGAGACAAAGCCTAGATACTGGCATTATCCCTGACATACTAAAAACAGCAGAGATAGCACCACTCCATAAAGGATGAAATAAGGCAGAGGCAAAAATTACAGACCGATAGCACTAACATCGCACATCATAAAAAATTTTGAGAGAGTGCTAAGAAGTAAGATCACAAAATACATGGAATCACAGCATCTCCATACCCCGGACAACATGGTTTCAGAACAGGGCGCTCTTGCCTGTTGCAGGCTGGACCACTATGATATGGCATTAGATGCTATGGAAGACAAACAAAACGCTGATGTAATTTACACAGATTTCGCAAAAGCTTTTGATAAATGTGACCATGGTGTTATTGCACATAAAATGCATTCAAAAGGAATTACCGGAAAAATAGGCAGATGGATCTACAATTTCCTGACAAACAGAACCCAATGTGTAATCAGTCCCCCAGGGTACTGTGCTTGCTCCAGTACTTTTTCTCATCCTCATATCGGACATAGACAAGAACACAACCTATAGCACTGTATCATCCTTTGCAGATGACACTAGGATTTTCATGAGAGTAAATAACGTAGAGGACACGGTGTGACGATAATCGCTTTCAAGAGAGATTGAGCCTGCTCTTCCCTACAGTAGTCACGTCTATTGCTACATTCAAGATACGTTCAGCAGTAGCAAAACGTTTGTCAAGGCAGCCACACGCACCTGCATACCCCACCTGCACCCCCCACACTCCTCACCAGCCAGCTCATCGCCTGTACTTCAACAAGCTAACTACCCTTCTCCACTTGCTGCATTTTGATTGGCTGGTCGAGACCGCACCATTCCTGCCTTGCACCACTCGCGCTACCTCGCCGAGTCGACGTCTGGGTCACCCAGCAGATTCTCCTCAGAATATTCTCGTGATCATTGCTGTGAACACCTAACTGGTATACAGTTAGGTGTTCTAGTATCAAGTATCTACTTGATACTTGTGTATCAAGTAGAGGTTCTTAGTTTGCGCTAATATTCTCAGCACCACTTATATTATACCACTTATATTATACCACTTATATTAATCTTTGCATTCTTGTTAACGTAACCATTCACTTAATCAATTTTATGTTATACTTTTTTCACTTGTTATTTTTGCACCATGCCTCGCCAAGGGATTGTCTTTGCTTAAATTTGTTTTCTAGAGTAATTAAAATTTCATTGTTTATACTTTGTGTTTTGTGTGTCTTCCCCTACCTTACCACAAACAGGCCAGCAGTCTCTTTTTTTTGTTATATGTGACCAGGCATTGACACCTGCCATTGGAGGACTGCTGAACATCAATACTCCACTACTTTACTGTCACACACGGCAAACCTCCAATCAGATGTAGATCAGGTCTTTCTATGGGCTACATAAAATAATATGGTGTTTAACGAAGAAAAGTTCCAGCTCATGTGCTACGGAAGAATGAAAATATAAAAACGGAAACCACGTGCAAAACTCAGGCAAATAATAACATAGAACGAAAAGGCAATGTAAAGATCTGGGTGTAGTCATGTCGGAAGACCTTACCTTTAAAGAACACAATAAAATAGCCGTCACAACTGCAAGAAAAATGACAGGTTGGATAACAAGAACTTTTCACACTAGAGATGCTATACTGATGATGATACTTTTCAAAACGCTTGTGCTCTCTAGAGTGAAGTACTGCTGCACAATGACAGCCCCTTCAAAGCTGGAGAAATAGTTGACCTGGAGAGTGTGCAGAGATCCTTTACTGCTAGAATCCACTCAGTAAAACATCTAAATTACTGGGACCGACTAAAGAGCCTAAATCTGTACTCCCTTGAGCGCAGGCGGGAGAGATACATAATAATTTTCACGTGGAAAATAATTGAGGGGCTGGTCCCAAACCTGCACACAGAAATAACATCACATGAGACAAGAAGACATGGCAGGATGTGCAGAATACCCCCGTTGAAAAGCAGAGGTTCAACAGGTACTCTGAGAGAGAACTCTATCAACATCAGGGGCCCGAGACTGTTCAACACGCTTCCACTACACATAAGGGGCATAACTGGCAGACCCCTCACAGTGTTCAAGAGAGAACTGGATAAGCACCTCCAAAAGATACCTGATCAACCAGGCTGTGACTCATACGTCAGGCTGCGAGCAGCCGCGCCTAACAGCCTGGTTGATCAGTCCAGCAACCAGGAGGCCTGGTCGACGACCGGGCCGCGGGGACGCTAAGCCCCGGAAGCACCTCAAGGTAATCTCCAGTATTTTCCATGTGTATATTATTTGGTATCTCTCTCGTCTCCTTTCTAAAGAGTACATTTGTAGAACTTTGAGACGATCCCAATAATTTAGGTGTTTTATCTCGTCTATGTGTGCGGTATATGTTCTCTGTATTCCCTCTATTTCAGCAATCTCTCTCTTGCTCTGAAGGGGGAAGTACGTACTGAGCAGTACTCGTGTCGGGACAACACAAGTGACTTGAAGAGTACAACCATTGTGATGGGATCCCTGGATTTGAAAGTTCTCGTAATCCATCCTATCATTTTTCTGGCTGACGCAATATATGCTTGGTTATGCTCCCTAAACGTTAGATTGTCGGACATCATTATTCCCAAATCCTTGACATGCTGTTTTCCTACTATGGGCAGATTCGATTGTGTTTTGTACACTGTATTATGCTTAAGATCCTCATTTTTGCCGTACCTGAAATTTATCACTGTTAAACATCATGTTGTTTTCTGTTGCCCAATCAAAAACTTTGTTGATATCTGCTTGTAATTTTTCAATGTCTTCGGCAGAGGTAATTTCCATGCTGATTTTTGTATCATCTGCAAAGGATGACACGAAGCTGTGACGTGTATTTTTGTCTATATCTGTTATGAGAATTAGGAACAGTAACGGTGCAAGGACTGTACCTTGAGGTACAGAGCTTTTAACTGCGCTTGGACTCGATTTCATTTGGTTGACTGTAACTCTTTGTGGTCTGTTCGACAGGAAATTGAGTATCCAGCGTCCTACTTTACCAGTTATTCCCATTGACCTCATTTTGTGTGCTATCACCTCATGGTCACATTTGTCGAATGCCTTTGCAAAGTCTGTGTATACAACATCTGCATTTTGCTTTTCTTCTAGATCTTCTGTGATTTTGTCATAGTGGTTGAGTAACTGTGACAGAAAGGATTTGCCCGCTCTAAATCCATGTTGTCCTGGATTGTGTAGCTCATTATTTTCCATAAAACTAGAAATTTGATTCCTAATCACTCTTTCAAACACTTTTATTATGTGTGATGTTAGTGCAACTGGTCTATAATTTTTTGCCAAGGCTTTACTACCCCCCATGTGCAGAGGAGCTATACCTGCAGATTTAGGTGCAGCTGGTATCTCCCCTGTAGCCAGGCTCTTTCTCCATATTATGCTGAGTGCTTGCGCTACTGGTATTTTACATTTCTTTTTGAATATTGAATTCCATGAGTCAGGCCCAGGAGCTGAGTGCATGGGCATGTTGTCAATTTCTCTTTCAAAGTCTTCCGAGTTTGTGTTAACCCCTTAACTGCGTTGCCTCCAAATATGACACCCCCCCCCCAGTGTGCAGGAAATAAATTCTCTGGAAAATTTTTTTTTTTTTTTAGTGTCAAAAACCCTTCCCTCAGTATGGGTATGTAAAAAAAATTGAAATTGTACTTTGCTATGGGGTCCGTAAGTTGGGGCGTGATGTCATCAATCCCCGTTCGCCCGTGACGTATGCTCTCGGGGTCAGTAGGGCGCACGGGGCGGGGCGCGCAAGTTGCCACGAATATATTTTCGTTCATTTTTTGCACACAGTTCCAAATACAATTTAATTGTTTTTACGTGCCAATCCAAAGTATAATGAACACGTACAGTATATTATGGCAGTAGAACATCCGTACTGTCCGTAGACACTGTGTTACGTGCATCACAAACAAGTTCACTTATTCTGCACAATTTCCAATGTATCATGCCTAATATATTTATATTTACGCTTTATATACACACACTGTACAGTATCACACACTATATACACACACACCATAAACACACTCAGTACTCAGCGAGTGTGTGATATGCTGGGGAGACAGCCAACGGCGCAGAGTGGCACCTTGCACTCCACGCACCAGGTGCTGATGCATCTTCACTTTGGTTCTCTGCGGGTAATGTTCCTGCATACTACACACGCACGTTTATCCCTCTCCTGTGATGCTGTGCCAGGCATATACTCGAGCATATGTACTCCGAAGTTCTCATTACCCATAAATCTGTTTGGAGCTGCGTGTGGCATTGTTGTTTGCACCCTGCATGGTACAACGGAGCCCTCCTTGCCATACTTTACTAGCAGCTGTGACACAACACCAGCACTGAATGTACGTATAGACGGTCGCCTGCCGGATTTTACTAGGTACATATTGAAGCAGTTGAGCACTGCAACATCCATGAGGTGGAAGAAGAACGTTTTCGTCCACTTCACAGACTTGCGCACGCACTCCACTCCACCAAGCATCATGTCACATTTATCGACGAGGCGCATGTTCACGTTATAGTCTATGACAGTCTGGCTTATACATGGGGTTGCGCGTCTGAAAGTGGACTTTCCCACTGTCCAACGTGGCACCGGTGTGAATTGTAGTCAGCATATTCACCTCGCGTCTGCCCTTCCACCACACTGACAGCATATTGTCACACTTGCGCATCTGGCACTCACCCACGGCTATACCTATATCGAACACATGCATTTCCTTCCTGTGGACCTTCACAGTACCACATACGTCAGTGTTGTGGGCAAGGAGGTATCTGGTCAACAGGGGGCTGGTGTAATAGTTGTCAGTGAACAGCATATGCCCCTTGTTCAGCAATGGTTCCATCAGGGTTTTTACGACACTGCCAGAGAACCCGTGTTCATCTTGAGCTGGTATGTCGACGTCTGTACCAGAATATAATATCATGTCCAAGACGATACCAGTCTCACAGTCGCACAGCACAAAAAACGTCAGTCCAAAACGGTGCCGCTTTGATGGGATGTACTGCTTGAATGCCAGTCGCCCCTTGAACAGTACAAGCGACTCGTCAATAACCACATTCTGTGCAGGTACAAAATAATCCCTGAACTTCCCTCTCATGTCACTGAACATCTTTCGTACTTTCCACAGTCTGTCGAGTCTGTCCTCATTTGCATTATTCTCGAAATGCAGGCACCTTAGAATCAAGAGAAACCTATCACGCGAAATGTACCGGTTGAACACGGGGGATGGAACAAGGCTATCTTTGCTCCAATAATCCTGGATGACAGCTATCTCAGAGTGCTTCATCATCATGCTGAGTGCCAGAAACACGTACATTTCGTCGATTGTCGTGTCCTTCCATCGCGTGAGGCGTGAGGCAGGTAAAATGCTGGCGTCCATGAGGCTAAGAGCGTATCTGTTTGTCACAAGATGCGTCATGAATACATTGTCAAAATATACTTGTAAATATTCCATGTCTGCCATATCATTACCGGTATATGGGAATAATGCTGTAACACCAACATCAGTATCATCAAACATTGGTATTTGAGGGACAAATGTGGTGCAATCCTCCCACACAAGTACACCAGGGGGTTTGGTGTTGGTGTCAACACCACGGCCAACACCACCACGAGCACCAAAACCACGGCTACGTTGTCTGCTGCTGCTGCTGGAGCTGCGTGAGGGTATGCTACGTGCTGAGGCAGATTTACGTATTGTAGGCCTACAACGAACAAATGATGTTGAGGGGCAACTATCGTTGTTGTCCACATGCTGTGAGACACGCTGCCGCCTGCCGCGGCGTGTTGCTGAGGCAGCAAAACCCCGCCTGGTAACACCACCACTGCTCGTACTCGGGTCGTGCACACTACTCGTATTGGAGCCAATGTCACTGAAGCCCGAGAAAGATTCGTCATATGTACTGTCACTGAATAAGCTACTAGCGTCTGAGGACATACATGATGGTGGTGATGATAACGGTGTTGACCCAGGGCGGCGAGACAGGCCGGGCGAGGCACGTGTACCGTACATGCTAGCCACATCTTCCAATTCCGTCTCTCCCTCACTCGTATCAGATCTCTGAGTAAGGTCTTTCTCTGGATCATAGTTTAGGTCATCATCCATAGTACCGTCATCATACAAAATATCGCGTATTTCCTCCTCAGAGTCGTTTTCCATGACTCCGGGTAACCGTGGAGTGGGAGCTCGTAGAGGATGTGTCAGACATGGTTGCTGCTTTAGAACTGAGGCTCCCCACGGCCGCGGGGCATGCTGGGATTTTTTTCAAGATGGCGAACGATCACTGGGGCCCCCATCCATCCATACCATACCCGCGTCAACGTGCGCCAGTTTTGAATGGAACGCGAAAAATAAAAATACCCGGAGGCACGTTGCGCAAACCAGACATGGGCCTGCAAGCGTCTTGTGCAGTTTAAGGGTTAATATTCGTTACATTATCTGCAGCTTGAATGTCAGTCATAAAGAAGCTGTCTGGGTCAACTTTCATGTTGTTTATTGGTGTGCTAAACATAGCCTCATACTGGCTTCTTAGAATTTCACTAATATCTTTGTTGTCCTCTGTGTACATACCTTCATTTGTAATTAATTAACATTTTGGCGCCTTCTGCATGCATGCTGCCAAATTAGAGGTCACGCCCCCTGGCGAGCTTGCGAGCAAGCGCACGGCGACACCCAAATGTGTATACTCGAATGTGGAATTGGAGAACATAGACCTCACACAACCACTAAATTATTTGAGAAATGTTTAAAGAATTCTGACAAAGAAAGGGATCTAGGGGTGGTTCTAGATAGAAAACTGTCACCTGAGGACCACATTAAGAACATTGTGCGAGGAGCCTATGCTGCACTTTCAAACCTCAGAATTGCTTTTAAATACATGGATGGAGAAATACTAAAGAAATTGTGCACGACTTTTATTAGACCAAAGCTGGAATATGCAGCAGTTGCATGGTGCCCATATCTTAAGAAGCACATCAACAAACTGGAAAAGGTGCAACGACATGCCACTAAATGGCTCCCAGAACTGAAGGACAAGAGCTACGAGGAGAGGTTAGAGGCATTAAATATGCAAAAACTAGAATATAGAAGAAAAGAGGCGATATGATCACTACGTTCAAAATAGTAACAGGAATCGATAAAATTGATAGGGAAGAATTCCTGAGACCCGAAACTTCAAGAACAAGAGGTCATAGATTTAAACTAACGAAACAAAGCTGCCGGAGAAATATACGAAAATTCACTTTTGTAAACAAAGTGGTAGAGCGTTGGGACAAATAAAGTCAGAAGGTGGTGGAGGCCAAAACCATCAGTAATTTCAAAGCATTATAGCAAGTCCCGTCTCGGGGAGACGGGACACCACTGGCGTAGCTCTCATCCTGTAACTACACTTAGGTAATTACTCAATATAGTTTTCTCACCTTAATTCTCGTGCTACATCGTTTGTTTTGGTATCATTGTGTTCGCAATAGAATTCCCTACAGGTGTATATGCATATAATGTCCAAAAGCCTGGCATGACTCCCAACAGCAAAGCCTAAAGTTGGCAAAAGTTACCCGTGAGCGCACAAAATCAGTAAAATGTGTATACTCGTTTCAGTTTTCTCACCTTTATTCTTATGCTATGTCGTTCGTTTTGGTATCATTGTGTTCGCAATTAAATTCCCTACAGGTGTATATGCATATAATGTCCAAAAGCTAGGCGAAACTCCCCGCAGCAAAGCCTAAATTTACCTGTGAACGAGCCCTGATTTGCACACCACAACCTAATGTGTATACTGTATTCGTTCAGTTTGATAACATCAATTTTCGTGTTACGTCGCTCATTTTGGTATCAAATTGTTCTCGATATAAATGTGCGTATTTTAAATCTAGTCCCATAATAATAGAGCAATAACTGGAATTTTAACAAATATTTAAATTTTGGACACTCATCACAAAATTATTTATATCTTTCCAGTTTTCATCCACGCATCCAGAAAGATGCGTGCTATATCTTTCATTTTGGTATCAAATTGTTCACAACCTAAAGGCGCGCATTTTAAAACCAGTCCCATAATAATAATAGCACAATAAATAGAATTTTAACAAATATTTTAAAATTTTGTCCAAAAACGTATTTATAATCTTTCAAGTGTTCTGACATCAGGTTTCGTGTAAATCTTTCATTTTGATATCAAATTATGCGCACGCTAAAGGCGCTCATTCCGAAACTATCCCGTAGTCGATTGGATAAAAAATGAATTTTATACAAATATTTTTGTATTGGATGCGAGCACAGTCCACGGCTAGGACTCAAGAGAAAAAAAGTTTATGCGAGCGTTGTCCAGAGAGATCGATTTAATCTAGCCCAGCCCTCACTATCTCTGCCTCAAACTTCAGTTAACACCACCATACTTGTCTATACATCATTTCAAAATCATATGTGGAGTAACATCTGGACACTTCATGAGTACCCATTTACAGTACAGGGTATATTGTTTTTTATTACAGTATTCTGTGGTGTTTTGTTTAAAGTATCTAGTGAAACAATGTATTGTTACATACTTTTGTAAATAAAATTATTGTTTCATGCCTGGGGTGGGGGGGGGGAAGAGGCATTCAACTACTTATCCAGACATGACTACATATCCAATCACAATTAGATTCGAGGTGTACGGAATGGAGAATGTAGAGTGTACAAGGTTTAGATATTAGTGAACACAATGCTAGTTATGATGTTCACTGTAGGAGGCAAACATTCACAGCACAGAGCAGAGATTTCATGCATATTCGCATCATGCAATATGACCTCGTGTTCCTTTAGAAAATAAACTTGTGGAAAATTACTCATATTCATAATTTAGTGATGAGAATCTGATGATGATAGCCGTGTTGTGGCTAGACTTTACATTTTGCTGTGCCAGATGATGATGTCATACCTACCAGAATTACTTACTGGTTCATTATGATCTATAAAAATGTAGATAAATGTGACGTGTATGTTGTGTAATAACACACAACTGTTTTCTTGTTCAAACAATATAATACTGTGCACAAGTAAATGACAAATATATCTATGTACCTAAGATCTACATGTTCTGTGGTACAAATAACATTACTGACAGCTAACTGCATCATTACACTTGAAAAACAAGGTACAGTGTACCCTTTATTCGACGAACCTCAATTTGGCGAACCTCGGGTCAGCGAATTCTCGGTTAAGAGGCACATTTTTCCGGCCAGATTTACTCACCCGATTTGACAAACTCTGGTTCTCCAAAACAGGGGATGTGCGGATTTCCTTAGGATGTTATGGTTCACAGACTGGTGGAAATATTTCTTATGTCACTGGATAAAATGTTAAATTCCCTTCATATGACAGATTGAAATGAAAATATTCCTCCAGTGAAATCTCCCTCGCACCCTCACCACCTCAACTTCCCTTACAGCCTTAACCTCCCTTATAGCCTTAACTTCCCTTACAGCCTTAACCTCCCTTACAACCTTAACCTCCCTTATAGCCTTAACCTCCCTTACAACCTTAACTTCCCTTACAGCCTTAACCTCCCTTACAACCTTAACCTCCCTTACAGCCTTAACTTCCCTTACAACCTTAACCTCCCTTACAGCCTTAACTTCCCTTACAGCCTTAACCTCCCTTACAACCTTAACTTCCCTTACAGCCTTAACCTCCCTTACAGCCTTAACCTCCCTTACAGCCTTAACTTCCATTACTGCCACTATTCCCTCACTGCCACTCTTCCCTCACTGCCACTCTTCCCTCACTGCCACTCTTCCCTCACTGCCACTCTTCCCTCACTGCCACTCTTCCCTCACTGCCACTCTTCCCTCACTTCCCTCACTTCCCTACAGAACCAACTAGGAACGAAAACACACTAGACTTGTTATTCACAAACAATGATGAACTAATCAGAGACATCACAATCTCAGATACTTCATACTCAGACCATAAGCTCATTGAAGTGCGAACTAGCATAAATAACGGTAGTAGATCTAAGAGAGAAGGAATATACAAGCGAGAAGGAATATTCAATCAATTCAATTTCAACAATAAGAGGATTGACTGGGAAAAAATAAATGTAGACCTTTCAACCATTCAATGGGAGACGGTCTTAAGCGACAAAACTCCCACACAGGGAATAGCTCAACTGACAGCTGAAGCTTACAAGGTCTGCTTGAAGCACGTGCCGGTGAGAAGGGGCAGAAAGAGGAACACTCTAGAAAGAGAACGCAGACGACTGTACAGGAGAAGGAAAAAAATAACGGAAATGCTTCGGCAGACACAACTATCACAAGCAAGGAAAATAAGCCTAAGCAGGGAGATCGAAGAAATCGAACAAACGTTGAAGCGATCATATGAGTCTGGGAAATGGAATTGGAACAGAGAGCTATACAAGAGATAAGGAAAAATCCGAAATATTTTTTCACATACGCTAAATCAAAATCCAAAACCTCGACCAGTATTGGACCGTTAATTACAAATGAAGGTACGTACACAGAGGACAACAAAGAGATTAGTGAAATTCTAAGAAGCCAGTATGAGGCTATGTTTAGCACACCAATTAACAACATGAAAGTTGATGACCCAGACAGCTTCTTTATGAATGACATTCAAGCTGCAGATAATATAATGGATATTACCACAAACTCGGAAGACTTTGAAAGAGAAATTGACAATATGCCCATGCACTCAGCCCCTGGGCCTGACTCATGGAATTCAATATTCATAAAGAAATGTAAAGTACCAGTAGCGAGAGCACTCAGCGTAATATGGAGAAAGAGCCTGGATACAGGGGAGATACCAGCAGCACTTAAATCTGCAGATATAGCTCCGTTGCACAAGGGGGGGAGTAAAGCCTTGGCAAAAAATTATAGGCCAGTTGCACTAACATCACACATAATAAAAGTGTTTGAAAGAGTGATTAGGAATCAAATTTCTAGTTTTATGGAAAACAATGAATTGCACAATCCAGGACAACATGGATTTAGAGCGGGAAGATCCTGTCTGTCACAGTTACTCAACCACTATGACAAAATCACAGAAGCCCTAGAAGAAAAGCAAAATGCAGATGTTGTATACACAGACTTTGCAAAGGCGTTCGACAAATGTGACCATGGGGTGATAGCTCACAAAATGAGGTCAATGGGAATAACTGGAAAAGTAGGACGCTGGATACTCAATTTCCTGTCGAACAGAACACAAAGAGTAACAGTCAATCAGATAAAATCGAGTCCAAGCGATGTTAAAAGCTCTGTACCTCAAGGTACAGTCCTTGCACCGCTACTGTTCCTTATTCTCATATCTGATATAGACAAAAATACACGTCACAGCTTCGTGTCATCCTTCGCAGATGACACAAAAATCAGCATGAAAATTACCTCTGCTGAAGACATTGAAAAACTACAAACAGATGTCAACAAAGTTTTCGATTGGGCAGCAGAAAATAATATGATGTTTAACAGTGATAAATTTCAGGTACTCAGGTACGGCAAAAATGAGGATCTGAAACATAATACAGGGTACAAAACACAATCAAATCTTCCCATAGTAGAAAAACAGCATGTCAAGGATTTGGGAATAATGATGTCCGACGATCTAACGTTTAGGGAGCATAACCAAGCAAATATCGCATCAGCCAGAAAAATGATCGGATGGATTACGAGAACTTTCAAATCCAGGGATCCCATCACAATGGTTGTACTCTTCAAGTCACTTGTGTTGTCCCGTCTCGAATACTGCTCAGTACTCACTTCCCCCTTCAGAGCAGGAGAGATTGCTGAAATAGAGGGAATACAGAGAACATATACGGCACGCATAGACGAGATAAAACACCTAAATTATTGGGATCGTCTCAAAGCTCTCCAAATGTACTCTCTAGAAAGGAGACGAGAGAGATACCAAATAATATACACGTGGAAAATACTGGAGGGCCAGGTCCCAAATCTACACAGTAAAATAACAACGTACTGGAGTGAACGATATGGAAGAAAATGCAAGATTGAACCAGTGAAGAGCAGAGGTGCCATAGGCACAATCAGAGAACACTGTATAAACATCAGAGGTCCGCGGTTGTTCAACGTCCTCCCAGCGACTATAAGAAATATTGCCGGAACAACCGTGGACATCTTCAAGAGAAAACTGGACTGTTTCCTAAGAGAAGTCCCGGATCAGCCGGGCTGTGGTGGGTATGTGGCTCTGCGGGCCGCTCCAAGCAACAGCCTGGTGGATCAAACTCTCACAAGTCGAGCCTGGCCTCGGGCCGGGCTTGGGGAGTAGAAGAACTCCCAGAACCCCATCAACCAGGTATCAACCAGGTACTGCCAGTCTTCCCTCACTGCCACTCTTCCTCACTGCCACTCTCCCCTCACTGCCACTCTTCCTCACTGCCACTCTTCCTTCACTGCCACTCTTCCCTCACTGCCACTCTTCCCCACTGCCACTCTTCCCCCACTGCCACTCTTCCTCACTGCCACTCTTCCCTCACTGCCACTCTTCCCTCACTGCCACTCTTCCCTCACTGCCACTCTTCCCTCACTGCCACTCTTCCCCCACTGCCACTCTTCCCTCACTGCCACTCTTCCCCACTGCCACTCTTCCCCCACTGCCACTCTTCCCTCACTGCCACTCTTCCCCTACTGCCACTCTTCCCTCACTGCCACTCTTCCCTCACTGCCACTCTTCCCTCACTGCCACTCTTCCCTCACTGCCACTCTTCCCTCACTGCCACTCTTCCCTCACTGCCACTCTTCCCTCACTGCCACTCTTCCCCACTGCCACTCTTCCCCCACTGCCACTCTTCCCCACTGCCACTCTTCCCTCACTGCCTCTTCCTCACTCACTGCCACTCTTCCCTCACTGCCACTCTTCCCTCACTGCCACTCTTCCCTCACTGCCACTCTTCCCCTACTGCCACTCTTCCCTCACTGCCACTCTTCCCCTACTGCCACTCTTCCCTCACTGCCACTCTTCCCTCACTGCCACTCTTCCCCCACTGCCACTCTTCCCTCACTGCCACTCTTCCCCTACTGCCACTCTTCCCTCACTGCCACTCTTCCCTCACTGCCACTCTTCCCTCACTGCCATTCTTCCCTCACTGCCACTCTTCCCTCACTGCCACTCTTCCCTCACTGCCACTCTTCCCTCACTGCCACTCTTCCCTCTCTGCCACTCTTCCCTCACTGCCACTCTTCCCCTACTGCCACTCTTCTCCCACTGCCACTCTTCCCTCACTGCCACTCTTCCCTCACTGCCACTCTTCCCTCACTGCCACTCTTCCCTCACTGCCACTCTTCCCTCACTGCCACTCTTCCCCCACTGCCACTCTTCCCCCACTGCCACTCTTCCCTCACTGCCACTCTTCCCCTACTGCCACTCTTCCCTCACTGCCACTCTTCCCTCACTGCCACTCTTCCCTCACTGCCATTCTTCCCTCACTGCCACTCTTCCCTCACTGCCACTCTTCCCTCACTGCCACTCTTCCCTCACTGCCACTCTTCCCTCTCTGCCACTCTTCCCTCACTGTGATGATGTCACTCACCACTTTGTTAACGTCCCCTCAGCTAAAGTAAGTGAAATTTGATATTTTTTTTACATGTACATGTTCAGGGAAGGGAAATTATCATTTTTCAAATAACTTTTATTCTGTATTTTTTGCGAACATTTGATTTTCGGCGCACAGGGAGAATGTCACAAACTTGGCGCATCACAGGGTTAACCACTGTGCTGCGCGGCCTTAAAATATAACATTCTCCATGGTGTGCCAAAAATAAATTCTTTGCAAAAAATTATTTTCTCTCTTTATATTGTTAAATTGCAGTCTCTGATCATGGGAAACTAAAATAAATTATTGTATGTGACATACTCTAGCTGTGATGGAGCTGAGAAGTTGAGCAAATTGGGCACTGAGCAAAAAAAGCTCATGGGGTCACTCAACCCCACCACCCCGTGGGGCGGCAATTGCCGCAAATATAATTTTTTCACAATTACTTTGATGTTTCTCTTTCGTTTCTTCTTTTTTTTGCTATAATATTTTTCAAAAGTGTGTAAATTGTGGAATTTATTTAGGTCAATGTGTGGAACTATGCTCAAAATTATGGGGATCATGTATGTGACATGTACAGTATTATATTCTGCAATCAAACAGTGTTTTTGCTTATATTACACTATATACACATGTTGTATATACCTACCTATATGTGTGTTCACTATAACGAACCACTAAGTCAATATTGTGAGTCCAAACAACAAGAGTTGCGGCCACCGACCAGCTAGCAGATCTCACTTGGCAACATTCCTCCTCCCAACATTTACTCATTTTGCTGTTATTACACTATATACACATGTTATATATAAATATTGTTACGGTGCCCTCTCCTATCTTTTTCGTTTGCCTGCTTTAAGAGTCATATTAACTCTCCCTACTGATTCTTTGAGGTACAGGGAAGTCTGTTGATATATATGGCGACCAGACCAGCCACCAGATAAGGGAAAAATTTACATAATAAGTTGTAGGTAAGGGGAAGGTGGCGCCCTGATAAAAATGAAAGAGTATCCCCCTACTGCAGATATGACGTTTTGGAAGGGACCCTAGCCGTGTACGGATTGGGTGGCTTGGGTCACGGGCGACCAATCAGAGCCCGCCGTGACGTCACCGAGTGCCGCGGGTGGCGCCAACGTCAGAGTTGACCTGACTGTGGAGGCGAGAGGATGCATCTTGGTCAGCTCTCGAGGATTTGAGGCTCTACAAGCCTTATTCAGTGGATTAAGCTAGCCATCGCAGCCCACCTTTAGATATTGGAGACCCCCACTTCTGGGAAGCAAAAAGGAACCAAGTTCATTGAGCAAAGGAGTGCCAAACTTGGAAAATATTCAGTGACGACGCTGGGCGGCGACGCTGGACGTTGAGGGCCTGGAAGGTGTGGCGGGCAGGCCTAGCTGTGACCGGGTCACATCCACTGAGGGTTTTGGAGGGACGACACCATTCCTAGGAGAAGGAGCAACGCCTTGTGGAAGGGACGAGTGTGTGAACCTAGTGATTAGCTCGGTGCCCATTGGTGAATCAGGATTGGGATAGCTGAATCTCAGGGATTGGAACAGCGACGACGCGAAGGCTTCACGGCACCTGAGGACCTATGGAACGTTCCTGGATCGTCAAGGATCGACTCAGGAAGCGTGGGCACCTCACACCATCGAGGGACAGGCGTCGTGAACCAGGAATGTAAAGGTAGATCAATTTTCCCTCCCATTACCCCTTGTGTGAGTAGGCTAGATAGGCCGCAATATTTACTTATGTATGTGGCAGTGTGACATTAATACTTCAGTAGTAGAATAGGCTGCAAGGCAGCTTGTGTCCAGGACTGTTGACTTTTACAGCACATGATGTAAACAATGTATTAACACATAATCACAATATCTCTGTAATCAACTTGAATGTTAGATCCCTAGGTAAATACTTCGATAATGTTAGTGCCTTGATTGAAACTATTGACAACAAATTCTCTTTTATTAAACTTACTGAAACGTGGTTGAAAGAGGATACTATTCAACTCTTTAACATGCCTAACTACTCGGCAATTCACAACTGTCGTCAAATTCAGAGAGGTGGTGGTACTGCTCTTTACTACCACTAAGAACTAACATGCTTAAAAGTAATTAGAATTAGAGACTGCTGTGGTGAGTATATCTTCGCCATTTTTAGAGTCAAGGGTGCCGAGTCTATCCTGTCTGTGGGTGCAGTCTATAGAATTCCTAACACTGATGTGTCCGAATTGATTTCAAACCTTAGTAATCTAATACTCGATAACAGACTGAACAAAAACCATCTAATTATCGCAGGGGACTTTAATATTGACCTCTGTGAGCCTGAACACCCTACTGCTGTTAGCTTCCTCAACTGTATGAATTCCTGCTTCCTCATACCCTTAATCACTAGACCTACTAGAATCACTGATAGTAATGCCACAACTCTAGATCACATCTGGACCAACATAACCTCTCCACTTACTTCAGGTATAATCACCGATAGCACTACAGACCATTACCCCACATTTCTCTTAACTAACATTAACAAACCACCTCTAGAGTCAAGGGAGATAAGCTTTAGGCTGCACAATGAATCTGCGATAGACAATTTTATAACTGCTGCTGATAATGTCAACTGGGAGTCCGAGTTAGGTAACATAGGGGACATCAACCTAGCAGTGCAATCTTTTCTTCAAAAAACTCTTAGCCTTTATAACACCCACTGTCCTATGCTTACAAAACAAGTCACAACGAAAAGGCTTAACAATCCCTGGCTTACAAAGGGTTTACTTAAATCCATTAATAAAAAACATGACCTTGAGAAGAAGTATAGGTTAGGAACTGTCTCCAAAGAATTCTCAAAGAATTACTCGTTATTGCTATCTAAGATAATTAGACGAGCCAAAACTAAATACTACGAAGATAAATTTACCCAAATAAAGAACAACATTAAAATAACTTGGAGCACAATTTCACAAATATTGGGAACAAAGAAGATTTTAAACAACAAACCAACACTCCTATCCAATAACGATGGTCAGCTTTCAGCCTCTGATTCTGCTATTGAATTCAATAGGTTCTTCTCTTCCATTGGGTCATCCCTTGCAAATGATATTCCATCTTCCAGTACTGATGTTAAGGACTATCTTACAGGTAACTATCCACAGTCTCAGTACCTAAAGCCTACTAATTCCACTGACGTCAATGAGATAATCCTTTCCCTTAAAACCAAGTCTAGTGCCCTTGAGGAGATACCAACATTAATTTACAAAAAAGCCTCCAGATCCTTAGCCCCTGCAATTGCACTGCTCTTCAACAAGTCACTTGAACTCCAAACCTTTCCAGATATTCTAAAAAAGCGAGAGTTACCCCTGTCCACAAATGTGGTGATCTCACAGATGTTAACAACTACAGACCTATATCAATCCTGCCTAACTTATCAAAAATTTTTGAAAAATTAATCTACAAGCAGCTTTACTCTTATCTGGCCAAACGCAATATACTTAGCTCTTGCCAATATGGCTTCAGACCCAAAAAAAGCACTAACGATGCATTATTAGTATGATTAACTTAATTCATGCAGCTCTTGATAAAAATGAGTTCCCTGTTGGGTTATTTGTGGACCTGCGTAAGGCTTTTGACACTGTCAACCACCAAAACCTTCTTCTTAAATTACATCATTGTGGAGTCAGAGGACACTCCCTGCAATACCTCAAATCTTACCTTACTGACAGGCTCCAGTATGTTTCTGTGAATAATTAAATTTCTCCCACCCTACCCATCAACATTGGTGTTCCTCAGGGCAGCATACTTGGCCCTCTCCTCTTTCTCATCTTCATTAATGACCTTCCAAATGCCTCCCAACACCTCAAACCAATTCTATTTGCTGACGACACAACCTTCATTTACTCCAGTCCTGACCCCCTTGCTCTAAATGCCACAGTAAATACTGAGCTAAATAAAGTCCATCTTTGGCTAACTGCCAACAAACTCACCCTTAACATTGACAAAACTTTCTATATGCTGTTTGGCATAAATCCTCTAATCAAATAAATCTCAAAATAAACAATACCCAAATTAGATGGAAAATTCCTTGGCGTTCTCATTGATCACAATCTGAGTTTCCAGGGACACATTCTAAATATATCAAAAAAAGTTTCAAAAACTGTTGGCATTCTTTCTAAGATCAGATATTATGTACCCCGCCCTGCCCTGGTTACTCTCTATTACTCCCTCATCTATCTATACCTCAACTATGGTATTTGTGCTTGGGGTTCTACAACCCAAAATCATTTACGCCCTCTAATTACTCAACACAAAGCTGATATTAGGACAGTATCCAACTCTGGCCCCAGACATCACTCGGTACCCCTACTCAAATCTCTGAATATGTTAGATATTAAGTCACTGCACATTCTCTCATGTGTATTATACATATATAAAACGCTGAACTGTAATGCCAATCCTGACCTCAAAAGCTTCATTGAAGGTTAACAGAACCCATGAGCACCACACCAGAAATAAATACAGTTTTGATATTCGAAGAGTACGACTTAATCAAACTAGAAATGCTCTACAAATCAAGGGACCCAGAATGTGGAATGACCTTCCCAACCATGTTAAAGACTGCACCTCTCTTAACCAGTTTAAGATAAAAACGAAACACTACCTAATAAATTCCCTGTAACCTACCTTACCCCTCTATTGTCAACCCATGTCTGTTATTTTTTTAATCAACGCTGTTTGTCGACCTATTGTATTTGTGTTGCTTTTTCAGTCATGTTCCCCTCTTTTTTATCTTTATTTGTATTTGTTCTCAACACATTTTATTCTTTATACTCAATTAGTATTAAGTTTTAGATATTAATGAATTTCCTGCCCGAAACGCATTGCGTAAAAGTGGCTTTAGGCATTGTATGTACTAGCTCTATCTATAAATCGATCAATATATGTAAAATCACTTGTATGTATGTACCTTACCTGAATAAACATATTTATTTATTTTATTTATATAAGAGGTGCCTACATGATGAAGAGGCCCTTCTGTGAGAGTGTGTGACTCCTGTCTTTTCTGCCCAGTTGAAGGAGTGTTGGAGGTCGTGGAAGAAGAGTTGCTGACGATCTCCAGATTTATTATTCTTATTTTCATATTCATGTATTGCTTGTGATTGTATGTGAGATCATGTAATTTGTGTCAGTAAATTCACACATTTTATTATTGTGTTTAAGTGTGCCTCCATTATAATATTTCTCTATGAGCATACACGAAGGTTATCATAGTACCACCTAGGGAACACCACGTTCTCTATAGAAGTTCTTATTGCCTGGAGAGTGGTAAAACAGCACAGACTTATATAAAAGTGTACCCTTAGCCATCCGATCAGTATCAGTGCCTGAATGGTGGCAACAAGTAACGTAGTGGCTAGAGAGAGGTAAAGCCACACAGACCTTCATGGGAGAGTACCCTGGGCTGACAGTTCAGTAGCAGATCTATGGGAGTAGCAACACTCTGGCAACGAACAGTGTAGTGTATACCCACTGCAACCCGTCCTCGCAAATTTAATAAGTCAATATTGACTTATTAGTTGCGTGCATAGGTGACATACTTAACATAATAGTTTCCCTTGAAAATCTTCATAGAAAACACCGACCTTACCTAACCTTGTTAGTATGTTAAAATAAGCATCTTATAGCTTCGTAATTACAATTGTTACTTAACCTATTATAGGTATAGGTTAGGTAATAATTGGAATTACGAAGCAATAAGAAGCTTGTCTTAACATACTAACAAGGTTAGGTAAGGCCGGTGTTTTCTATGAAGATTTTCAACGGAAACTATTATGTTAAGTATGTCACCTATGCACATATTTAATAAGTCAATATTGACTTATTAAATTTGCGAGGACGGGTTGCCCACTGAGCTGCATTGCTGGGGTGCAGATATAATAATCCAGCTGGCGACCTTGTTAAGAAGATGATAGAGAAGACAGGCGGGAAAGGAGTTCCTGCAACCTTTTTGTCTGGCAGGCAAGGCTCAGGGAGGTTATTGTTATAAGGTAAGCCTGAGTCTTCCTTCACTCCTCCACGGGTCTAGGCCGGAATTGCTGATAGCAGTTTCCCCGCGGTTGACTGAAGGGCTTCCAGGGTGAATCAGTGGCACCCCTTCAGTGGTGGAAGCAAAGACCTGTGGAGGTGGGCATTGCTAGTCCTCTCCTGTGGGACCAAGGAGACCCCGGTGAATCCCAGGAGTCGGAGGGGCTGAGTATTCTGCCTTCTAAGCCTCTAGCAGCCGAGTGCTAGCGGAGCCCCGGCCCACCCCCGTGACAAGAACTGGCGACCTTGCCAGGATTCGAACCACGGTAGCCAAGAACTGGAAACTTCGCCAGGAAGCGTGGATCAAGCTACAGTGTTGCCCAAAATTCAAGACAGTGTTGCCAGGGTACTAATACAGTGTGGCCAGTGAATTCAGTGGTACTGTTACCCAAGCAGCTAAGGGACTGAAGCGGTGAAATTAGTACCTACTAACTTGTCTGTGCTGTCGTGTATGCTCGATGATATAGAGATGGAGGAGGATAAAGTAAAGAAATTTATTGACACAAGGGATGAGAGAATTTTGGGAGAGTGTACCAAGGCCCAGCTCCAACAAGTGGCAAACCACTTTGGGATCAGGTTGAGGACAACTAAGGTTGCGGAGCGAAGGATAGAGATCATGGCACAGCTCACGGCTCGAGAGGAGGCGACGGGAGAGGAGCCATCTCAAGAAAGGTCGTCTCAAGGAGAACCGTCCCAAGAAGAGCCTTCGCAAGTTGAACCGTCCCGACTGGAGCCATCCTAAGCGCCTACCAGTGTGGAGAGAATTCACAGTGAACATGGGAGCAGTGGAAGGTCCAGCTGTAGTAAGAGGAGCCTGCAACTGGAAATAATGAAGATTCAACTGGAAGCCCAGCTGCAACGAGAGGAAAGAGAAGCGCAAATGCAGCGAGAGGAACGTGCAGCTCGACTGCGGCGAGAAAAAGGAGAAAGACAACTGCAACTGGAAGAGATAAAGGCAAAGAAAGAAGTCGAATTGCGTCGCATTGATCGTGGTCTGCCCTCACTACCTGCACGGCGGGATGACCTCAAGGTAAGGGAACGTGACTTACCTACGTTCGAACCACAAGAAGCTGAGGCGTTCTTCGAACACTTTGAACGGATAGCAACTCTGAAGGAGTGGCCAGAAGATGATTGGGCTGCTCTGGTCCAGGGAAGATTGACAGGTGAGGCCCGGGAAGCCTACAACATGCTGGACCTAGAGGAGTGTACTAGTTAGTAGTAGTAGGCATCCGTCAATCCCGTAGGGTTATGGAGTTGTGCCCTGGGTGTCTCTCCAGGGCACAGGCTTGGGCAGTAATTATGGAGGATCAGCTGTTGCCCATGCAACAGATCCACCCTCTCCACGCTACCGATGTGATCCAAGGGAAAGGCAGGCGCCGATACGCTTGGCACCAGTGTCGTCGCAGGAGTTGCCAGAATGTAGCTGTAAACAGCTGCAAACTGCCTTAGGGACTCCGACTCCGGATTTTTCCTCAGGATTGACTCCCGAAGTCTTTCCCATGAGTGGGTTTAGCCACAAGACAGCAGAGGTTTGAATTCGGGGTTTTCCTTCCCCAGTGTACTAGTTACGACGCAGTTAAGAATGCAGTGCTCCACTCATTCCGGCTGACTCCGGAGATGTACCAGAAGCGGTTCAGAGAGTGTACAAGAGCGTCGGGAAAGACTTATGCCGAGACCGCCAGGGATATGGAACGGAAATTCCTACGATGGTTGAAGGCGGAGTCAGCGGATGATATCAAACGACTGATAGTGATGGAGAAGTTTATGTCAGTGCTCCATCCTGAGTTGCGAGTAAGGGTGAGAGAAGGAGGTATTAAGGACCTGAAGGCTGCAGCGGACCGAGCCGACATGGAGGCACTACATCTCAGGAGGGAGGGGCCGCCCAGACACTCGCCTTACCCCAGGTCGGGAGGGAACTTTAGGAGTTCAGGAAGAGCGAGGACGGGGGGGGGGGACTCTCCCAAGGGTAGTGTGCCCGATGAAGTAACCCGGTTCAAGAGCTCAAGGGACGCGGGCAAGAAGCCCCAAGCTGTGAGCAGTGGACCTAGCTCGGGAGCGAATGCTGCTGCCCGGGAACCGACGACGGGGAGTCCTAGGAGGACCCAGGGAACCACTACCGTTGGTGCTACCAAGGTATCTGGTAGAGGGTCGCCCAGGAGAGGTGGTCGGTGTTACAACTGTGGGGGACGAGGACACTTTGCAAGGGAGTGCGGTCGCCCCAGGCACTGTGGGAACGTGGCTTTCGCGAGGATAGGAAGCGAAGAAGCCAACGATAACACAGGTGATATGCCAGTGATGAGGGAGAAGAGGATTCACCCCTTTGTGTGTGAGGGGACGGTGAAGATAAGAGGAGCTGATCCTGTGCCAGCAAGGATGCTGAGGGACACTGGATCCGACTTCACCCTTGTTAGTGAATCACTCTTCCCCGAGGACTACAGAAGTTCCAGTACAGGAGAGGCCCTGATAAGGACGTTGGGGGGACAAGTGAGGATGCCCCTTCATAAGGTGACTCTTAATTCGGACTATGGTTGTCAGACTCTCGTAGTAGAGGTCTGTGCTTTACTGCCCAGGATGGAAGCTCAGGTGATCCTAGGGAACGACTCCTGTGGGGGATGTGTTCTCCCGAATTTGATTAAGGGTGAGGAGTGTATAGAACCCTATCGACAGAGCAGCAGGACGGGCGCCAGCAGTGGCGAAACGGAAATTGCGAGAGTGGCATTTCCGGTATGCGCGGTGACGTCGGGACGAGACGTCAGGGAAGATGATGTGAGCAGATCCAGTCACGCCGAAGAGAACATGCCGGGTGACCTGGGGCTCGATCGTTTGTTCCGAGAAGAGGCCAGAGGACAAGCGGCAGGTGAGGAAGGGTAGGATAGGAGTGTCCAAGTTACTATCACCAGTCCTCTAGGTATTGACCGCACCCGTCTAGGTGAGCTGCAAAAGGAAGAGTTTCCTGAGTTAGTACGGGAGGCGGAAGGAGGTCTCGCTGGACCCGAGTCACCGACTCACTTCTTCGTGGAGAAGGGAGTGCTAATGAGGCAGTGGAGACCGGTTAAGGAAGAAGCGGGTGATGATATGCTGAGAGTGAGGCGTCAAGTGGTGGTGCCGGCGCGGTACAGAAACGCGGTACTGAATCTTGCACACTCAGTGGATCCCGCGGGTCACTTGGGAGTGACCAAGACCTTAAGCAGGCTTCGGGAACATTTTTATTGGCCGGGTATGGACGCGGATGTAAGAAGAATCTGCAAGACGTGTTTCCCGTGCCAGAGGGCGGGGAAGAACGTCCCTGCCATCCCGAAAGCACCTTTGGTTCCAGTTCCTGCGTTTGGCCAGGCGTTTGAACGCCTAATAATCGACGTCGTGGGACCATTACCTAGGACCAGAAAAGGGAATAATTACTTATTTTCTATCATGTGTGCTTCGACGAGATTTCCAGAGGCGATCCCAGTGCGGAAGGTGACATCGAGATGCGTTATGGGACACCTTCAACAGTTCTTTGCTTGGGTCGGTGTGCCCAAGGAGATCCAGTCCGACTGTAGAAGTGTTTTCCAGTCGAGGTGGTTTAGGCAGGCTATTGCAAGCTGGGGAATAGCCCAACTACGATCGTCTCCTTATAGACCTCAATCGCAGGGAGCGATTGAGAGGTTCCATTCCACTCTGAAGACCATCTTAAGAGTGTATTGTGCAGAACAGGGAGCGGAATGGGATGAGGCAGTCTGTCCAGTCCTGTTTGCGATCTGAGATGCTATATTTGAGTCTCTGAGATTCTCTCCATTCCAGCTAGTGTTTGGGCACGAAGTAAGGAGCCCGTTATTGATGTTGAAGGAGCAGTTGACGGCGGAGAAAACATTAGTGACGGTTATCTTGGGGTTATCTTGGGATGATTTGGGGCTTTTTTGGTGTCCCCACGGCCCGGTCCTCGACCAGGCCTCCACCCCAGGAAGCAGCCCGTGACAGCTGACTAACACCAGGTACCTATTTTACTGCTAGGTAACAGGGGCATAGGGTGAAAGAAACTCTGCCCATTGTTTCTCGCCGGCTCCTGGGATCGAACCCAGGACCACAGGATCACAAGTCCCGCGTGCTGTCCGCTCGGCCGACCGGCTCCCTCAGTGGAAGAGTATGTGCAGAAATTCCACGAACGATTGAAAACGGCGAAGGAGCTGGCTGCTGATCACCTGAAGACAGCTCAAGAGAAGATGTCGATCTGGTACGACAAGAAGGCTGTCCCAAGGGAGTTCGAGGCAGGAGCCAGAGTGATGATGTTGCTGCCTTGGAGAGGTAGAGTGACGGAATCACGCTTTGGTGGTCCATACTCGGTTGTTCGGCGTGTGGGTCCTGTAAGTAATGAGATCAGTAAGCCGAATCGCCTTAACAAGACACAGGTATGTCATATCAATTGTTTGAAGCCATACTTCCCAGAGGAGCAAGAGAGTGCGAGAGTGAAGAGAGCAACACAGTCACAAGAAGGGAAATTGGCTCTGTGTATGGAGATGAGCCAAGTGTTGCCAGCAGAGGAAAGAAAGTGGGCCCGTGCCGATGGTACGTGCCTGTCAAATACAGAGAGTTTGGTACATCTAGAAGAGAGGCTACATCATCTGGATAAAGGGAAAAGGAGAGATCTAGTGACCCTGATACGAAGGAACAAGTCCCTCTTCACGTATGTGCCCCGACGGCACAAGAGTGTGGTGCACGAGGTGGACGTGCGTGGAGGAAAGCCAATCAAGCAGAGCGCTTATCGGGTGAGTCCTGAGAAGAGGAAGATCATGCGACAGGAGGTGGAATATCTGTTAGCGAATGATCTTGCTGAGCCCAGCAATGGTGAGTGGAGCTCGCCCTGTGTGCTGGTCAAAAAGAGTGATGGATCATATCATTTTTGCACAGACTATCGCAAAGTGAATTCCCTAACCGTGTCAGATTTTCACCCGATGCCTCGGATAAGTGATTGTGTCGACCAAGTGGGAAACGCAAGGTTTGTCACCAAGATCGATCTGCTGAAAGGATATTATCAAATCCCTTTGTCTCCGAGTGCGAGAAAGATCTCAGCGTTTGCTACTCCAGACGGATTGTACCAGTATAAAGTGCTTCCGTTTGGTATGAAGAACAGCGGAAGTTGTTTCCAGAGGATGATGAACGAAGTGGTAAGAGGGATGGAAGGCTGCGCCGTGTATATAGACGACAAAGTGGTGTACGCCGATAGCTGGAAACAACACATGAATCGACTGACGGAGTTGTTCCAACGGTTGGAAGAAGCGAACCTGACAGTTAATCTGGCCAAGAGCGAATTCGGAAAGGCCCTATTAGAATACTTAGGTTTCGTCATGGGTCAAGGGAAAGTGACTCCAGTAGACCAGAAAGTGAAAGCAATCAAAGAATATCCGAATCCCAGGACGAGAAAAGAATTGTTACAATATCTAGGGATGATCGGATACTATAGAGGATTTTGCAAGAACTTCTCGATAGTGGCACACCCTCTGACTGAATTGCTATCTAAGAACGTTAGATGGAAGTGGGGGGAAGCATGCCAGGAGTCCTTCGAGAAGACTAAGAAGTTATTAACCGAAGCGCCAGTGCTAATTTCGCCCGACTTTGAGTCAGACTTTATCTTGTACGTCGACGTTAGCGACGTGGGGATTGGAGCCATGTTGGCTCAAGAGAAGGACGGAGTTCACCGTCCAGTAGCATTCTACTCGAAGAAATTTGAAAAGTACCAGAGGGCTTATAGTACAGTGGAAAAGGAAGCCTTAGCCCTGATCCTGGCACTGAAGCATTTCGACGTCTATGTGGGTGGAGGTACTAGACCGGTGCAAGTGTTCACTGATCATAACCCCTTGACGTTCGTGCACAGGATGAAGAACACGAACCAAAGGCTGACAAGATGGGCCCTACTGTTACAAGAGTACTGGCTAGAAATCAGGCACATTAAAGGAAGGGAGAATGTGGTAGCAGATGCCCTCTCCCGGATTTACTAACCGATATGACTCTTATTTTTAGGGGAGGTGGTATGTTATGGTGCCCTCTCCTATCTTTTTCGTTTGCCTGCTTTAAGAGTCATATCAACTCTCCCTACTGATTCTCTGAGGTACAGGGAAGTCTGTTGGTATATGTGGCGACCAGACCAGCCGCCAGATAAGGGAGAAATTTACATAATAAGTTGTAGATAAGGGGAAGGTGGTGCCCTGATAAAAATGAAAGAGTATCCCCTACTGCAGATATGACGTTTTGGAAGGGACGCTAGCTGTGTGCGGATTGGGTGGCTTGGGTCACGGGCGACCAATCAGAGCTTGCCGTGACGTCACCGAGTGCCCCGGGCGGCGCCAACGTCAGAGTTGACCTGACTGTGGAGGCGAGAGGACGCACGTCGGTCAGCTCTTGAGGATTTGAGGCTCTACAAGCCTTATTCAGTGGATTAAGCTAGCCATTGCAGCCCACCTTAAGATATTGGAGACCCTGCGCTTCTGGGAAGCAAAAAGGAACCAAGTTCATTGAGCAAAGGAGTGTCAAACTTGGAAAATATTCGGCGACAATGCTGGGCGGCGACGCTGGACGTTGAGGGCCTTGAAGGTGTGGCGGGCAGGCCTAGCTGTGACCAGGTCACATCCACTGAGGGTTTTGGAGGGACGACACCGTTCCTAGGACAAGGAGCAACGCCTTGTGGAAGGGGCGAGTGTGTCAACCTAGTGATTAGCTCAGTGCCCGTTAATGAATCAGGATTGGGATAGCTGAATCTCAGGGATTGGAACGGCGACGACGCGAAGGCTTCACGACACCTGAGGACCTGTGGAACGTTCCTAGATCGTTAAGGATCGACTCAGGGAGCGTGGGAACCACACACCATTGAGGGACAGGCGTCGTGAGCCAGGAATGTAAAGGTAGATCAATTTTCCCTCCCATTACCCCTTGTGTGAGTAGGCTAGATAGGCCACAATATTTACTTATGTATGTGGCAGTGTGACATTAATACTTTAGTAGTAGAATAGGCTGCAAGGCAGCTTGTGTCCAGGATTGTTGGAGAGGACAGTGTGCGTGGACCGCAAGACAGTGAAGAAGAGGTGCCGACGTGGTGAAGAGGCCCTTCTGTAAGAGTGTGTGACTCCTGTCTTTTCTGCCCAGTTGAAGGAGTGTTGGAGGTCGTGGAAGAAGAGTTGCTGACGATCTCCAGATTTATTATTCTTATTTTCATATTCATGTATTGCTTGTGATTGTATGTGTGATCATGTAATTTGTGTCAGTAAATTCACACATTTTATTATTGTGTTTAAGTGTGCCTCCATTATAATATTTCTCTAGGAGCATATATGAAGGTTATCATAGTACCACCTAGGGAACACCACATTCTCTATAGAAGTTCTTATTGCCTGGAGAGTGGTAAAACAGCACAGACTTATATAAAAGTGTACCCTTAGCCATACGATCAGTATCAGCGCTTGAATGGTGGCAACAAGTAACGTAGTGGCTAGAGAGAGGTAAAGCCACACAGACCTTCATAGGAGAGTACCCTGGGCTGACAGTTCAGTAGCAGATCTATGGGAGTAGCAACACTCTGGCAACGAACAGTATAGAGTATACCCACTGAGCTGCATTGCTGGGGTGCAGATATAATAACCCAGCTGGCGACCTTGTTAAGAAGAAGATAGAGAAGACAGGCGGGAAAGGAGTTCCTGCAACCTTTTTGACTGGCAGGCAAGGCTCAGGGAGGTTATTGTTATAAGGTAAGCCTGAGTCTTCCTTCACTCCTCCACGGGTCTAGGCCGGATTTGCTGATAGCAGTTTCCCCGTGGTTGACTGAAGGGCTTCCAGGGTGAATCAGTGGCACCCCTTCAGTGGTGGAAGCAAAGACCTGCGGAGGTGGGCATTGCTGGTCCTCTCCTGTGGGACCAAGGAGACCCCGGTGAATCCCGGGAGTCGGAGGGGCTAAGAATTCTGCCTTCTGAGCCCCTAGCAGCCGAGTGCTAGCGGAGCCCCGGCCCACCCCCCGTGACAACACACACACCCTCACCCGAACACTCACAGGAACACTCACACTAACACACACCCATAGAATGTGATAAAGGAGACCATCTGAGGGGACACAGATGGCCTCGTGGACCCACAGGCATAACCGGACACACACTCACCCGGACACTCACAGGGGATCTCACACTCACCCGGACACTCACAGGGATAAACACACTCACACACACACACACAAATGAAGAAGTGAAGTGAAATGAACAGTGAAATGAAGATGAGAAACCCATGGTTTAATCAGAGATGTAGACTAGCTAAGCAACAAAGTAAAAGGGCATGGAGAAACTATAGGAATAACAGGACACTCGAGAGCAGAGAAAGATACCAGAATGCCAGGAATGAATATGTCAGGATGAGAAGAGAGGCGGAAAGACAATACGAAAACGACATCGCAAGCAAGGCAAAGACTCAGCCTAAATTGCTGCATAGCCACATCAGGAGAAAAACAAAAGTAAAGGAACAAGTTATGAAATTAAGGATAGGGGCAGAAGGATTCACTACAAACGACAAGGAAGTATGTGAGGAACTGAATAAGAAATTCCAAGAGGTCTTCACCCTAGAATAAGGAGAAATCCCAGAGTTAAGAGAGGGGATAGCTAACCAGGAACCACTGGAAGAGTTTGAGATTACAAGCGGGGAAGTAAGAAAGTGTTTACTAGAGTTGGATGTGACAAAGGCTATAGGCCCAGATGGAATCTCTCCCTGGATACTTAAGGAAGGAGCAGAAGAACTGTGCCTACCACTCTCCATAGTGTATAACAAATCTCTGGCAACAGGGGAACTGCCAGAAATTTGGAAAGCAGCTAATGTAGTCCCGATATACAAGAAAGGGGATAGACAGGAGGCACTGAATTACAGGCCAGTGTCCCTAACCTGCATACCATGCAAGCTGATGGAGAAGATTGTGCGAAGAAAGCTAGTGGAGCACCTGGAGCGAAAGAACTTTGTAACACAGCACCAACATGGATTCAGGGATGGCAGGTCCTGCCTCACAGGGTTACTTGAATTCTACGACCAGGCAACAAAAATAAGGCAAGAAAGAGAAGGGTGGGCAGACTGCATATTTTTGGATTGTCAGAAAGCCTTTGATACAGTGCCACACAAGAGACTAGTCAAAAAGCTGGAGATGCAGGATGGAGTGAAAGGGAAGGTACTCCGTTGGATACAGGAGTACCTAAGCAACAGGAGACAAAGAGTCAGTGTGAGGGGTGAGGTCTCAGATTGGCGAGACGTTACGAGTGGAGTCCCGCAGGGGTCAGTCCTTGGACCTATACTGTTTCTGATATATGTAAATGATCTCCCAGAGGGTATAGAATCGTTTCTCTCAATGTTTGCCGATGATGCAAAAATTATGAGGAGGATTGAAACTGAGGACGATAGTAGGAGGCTACAAGACGACCTAGACAGACTGAGTGAATGGTCCAACAAATGGCTGTTGAAGTTCAACCCGAGTAAATGCAAAGTAATGAAACTAGGCAGTGGAAACAGGAGGCCAGACACAGGATACAGAATAGGAGATGAAGTACTTAATGAAACGGATAGAGAGAAAGATCTAGGAGTTGATATCACACCAAACCTGTCTCCTGAAGCCCACATAAAAAGGATAACATCTGCGGCATATGCGAGGCTGGCTAACATCAGAACAGCGTTCAGGAACCTGTGTAAGGAATCATTCAGAATCTTGTACACCACATATGTAAGACCAATCCTGGAGTATGCAGCCCCAGCATGGAGCCCGTACCTTGTCAAGCACAAGACGAAGCTGGAAAAAGTCCAAAGGTATGCCACTAGACTAGTCCCAGAACTAAGAGGCATGAGTTACGAGGAAAGGCTGCGGGAAATGCACCTTACGACACTGGAAGACAGAAGAGTAAGGGGAGATATGATCACAACCTACAAAATCCTCAGAGGAATCGACCGGGTAGACAAGGACAAACTATTCAACACTGGGGGGACGCGAACAAGGGGACACAGGTGGAAACTGAGTACCCACATGAGCCACAGAGACGTTAGAAGGAACTTTTTCAGTGTCAGAGTAGTTAACGGATGGAATGCTTTAGGCAGTGATGTGGTGGAGGCTGACTCCATACACAGTTTCAAGGGTAAATATGATAGAGCCCAGTAGGCTCGGGAATCTGTACACCAGTTGATTGACAGTTGAGAGGCGGGACCAAAGAGCCAAAGCTCAACCCCCGCAAGCACAAATAGGTGAGTACAAATAGGTAAGTACACATCCATAGACACAAACTGTGATAAGGGAAACCGTCTGAGGGGCACAGATGGCCTCCTGGACCCACAGGTATATATCAAAATTTACATATACATATATATTTATAAATATAACATATTAAATATATAATATATATATAATATATATATATATATATATATATATATATATATATATATATATATATATATATATATATATACATTTATATATATGTTGTACCTAGTAGCCGGAACGCAGCTCTTGGCCTACTATGCAAGGCCCAATTTGCCTAATAATCCAACTTTTCCAGAATTTCAATATTTTTCATTTTTTTTCTAATGAAATGAAAAAGCTATTCATTTCATTTTGTATGAGATAATTTGTTTTAAATTTGAGTTAAAACTAATGTAGATATATGACCGAACCTAACCAACCCTACCTAACCTTGGTTTTATAAACCAAGAAAACTGCAACCTACTCATGAGAAACTCTCCAGACACAAAGCAGAACGCTTTGAAAGAGACCAATGTCGTCTATGCCTTCAAATGCCCACTTGGGGACTGTAAGCCCCAAAGAACTCAATATATAGGCAAGACAACAACATCTCTTTCCAGGCGATTAACGATGCATAAGCAACAGGGCTCTATCAAGGAACATATAATCTCTTCCCACAACCAAACCATCACCAGAGAAATCTTAACAAACAACACAGAAATCATTGATAGATACAGCGACAACAGGCGGCTTGACATCTGCGAGGCACTACACATCAAGAAGTCAACACCAGCAATCAACAGCCAATTAACGCACTACTATATTCTACCCACTTCAAGACTCCGCTCCAATATAGAAACATCAAGAAATACGGGCCAATAGGCCTTCTGCAGTTACAGATCTATTCTTCCTTATACCCATTGTTTCGTGTTCTGTGTTTGTTCTCACCTCACCCCAAACCATTGTAACATGTCACCTCACCCAAATGCAGGTATTTAAACTCTGTTCAGTTATAGTTGTTCTGTGTGTGTGTAACTAAAGTCTTTGAAAATGTAATAAGTTTTACGAAACGCGCTCAAGTGTCGCGTCAGACTAAGAAATAAAGAATGAATTTTGGAGAATTGATTTTTAATTTACCGTCATCAGTAAAAACAAACATAAGGAAAACTGAGAAAATTCGTGTTAGAATTATTAATCTTACTTTTTCGGTCATATTTAATAACATATATATATATATATATATAATATATATATATATATATAATATATATATATATATAGATATATATATATATATATATATATATATATATATTATATATATATATTATACATTATATATATATATATATATATATATAATATATATATATAATATATATATATATATATATATATGTTGTACCTAGTAGCCAGAACTCAATATTAGGCCTACTATGCAAGGCCCGATTTGCTAATAAGCAAGTTTTCCTGAATTATTATATTTTCTCTAATTTTTCTTATGAAATGATAAAGCTACCTATTTAATTATGTAGGAGGTCAATTATATTTTATTGGAGTTAAAATTAGGTAGATATATGACCGAACCTAACCAAACCTACCTAACCTA
>WNGS01164496.1:79002-104345 GCA_020271785.1 Procambarus virginalis | reverse complement strand
TCAGTATAGCATCTCTAGTGTGAAAAGTTCTTGTTATCCAACCTGTCATTTTTCTTGCAGTTGTGACGGCTATTTTTGTGTTCTTAAAGGTAAGGTCTTCCGACATGACTACACCCAGATCTTTTACATTGCCTTTTCGTTCTATGTTATTATTTGCCTGAGTTTTGCACGTGGTTTCCGTTTTATATTTTCATTCTTCCGTAGCACATGAGCTGGAACTTTTCTTCGTTTAAACACCATATTATTTTATGTAGCCCATAGAAAGACCTGATCTACATCTGATTGGAGGTTTGCCGTGTGTGACAGTAAAGTAGTGGAGTATTGATGTTCAGCAGTCCTCCAATGGCAGGTGTCAATGCCTGGTCACATATAACAAAAAAAAAAGGACTGCTGGCCTGTTTGTGGTAAGGTAGGGGAAGACACACACAAAACACAAAGTATAAACAATGAAATTTAATTACTCTAGGAAAACAAATTTAAGCAAGACAATCCCTTGGCGAGGCATGGTGCAAAAAATAACAAGTGAAAAAGTATAACATAAAATTGATTAAGTGAATGGTTACGTTAACAAGAATGCAAAGATTAATATAAGTGGTATATATAAGTGGTATAATATAAGTGGTGCTGAGAATATTAGCGCAAACTAAGAACCTCTACTTGATACACAAGTATCAAGTACTTGATACTAGAACACCTAACTGTTACCAGTTAGGTGTTCACAGCAATGATCACGAGAATATTCTGAGGAGAATCTGCTGGGTGACCCAGACGTCGACTCGGCGAGGTAGCGCGAGTGGTGCAAGGCAGGAATGGTGCGGTCTCGACCAGCCAATCAAAATGCAGCAAGTGGAGAAGGGTAGTTAGCTTGTTGAAGTACAGGCGATGAGCTGGCTGGTGAGGAGTGTGGGGGGTGCAGGTGGGGTATGCAGGTGCGTGTGGCTGCCTTGACAAACGTTTTGCTACTGCTGAACGTATCTTGAATGTAGCAATAGACGTGACTACTGTAGGGAAGAGCAGGCTCAATCTCTCTTGAAAGCGATTATCGTCACACCGTGTCCTCTACGTTATTTACTCTCATGAAAATCCTAGTGTCATCTGCAAAGGATGATACAGTGCTATAGGTGTGTTCTTGTCTATGTCCGATATGAGGATGAGAAAAAGTACTGGAGCAAGCACAGTACCCTGGGGGACTGATTACACATTGGGTTCTGTTTGTCAGGAAATTGTAGATCCATCTGCCTATTTTTCCGGTAATTCCTTTTGAATGCATTTTATGTGCAATAACACCATGGTCACATTTATCAAAAGCTTTTGCGAAATCTGTGTAAATTACATCAGCGTTTTGTTTGTCTTCCATAGCATCTAATGCCATATCATAGTGGTCCAGCAACTGCAACAGGCAAGAGCGCCCTGTTCTGAAACCATGTTGTCCGGGGTTATGGAGATGCTGTGATTCCATGTATTTTGTGATCTTACTTCTTAGCACTCTCTCAAAATTTTTTATGATGTGCGATGTTAGTGCTATCGGTCTGTAATTTTTGCCTCTGCCTTATTTCATCCTTTATGGAGTGGTGCTATCTCTGCTGTTTTTAGTATGTCAGGGATAATGCCAGTATCTAGGCTTTGTCTCCACAGAATGTGAAGGGCCTGCGATAGTGGTTTTTTGCAATTCTTATGAATATGGAGTTCCAAGAATCCAGGCCTGGTGCAGAGTGCATAGGCATACTGTTTATGGCTTCTTCAAAATCCAGTGGGGATAGGGCGACGTCTGATATATGGTTTGATGTTGGTATCATATCCATGAAAAATTCATTTGGGTTATCAATCTTTAGTGTGTTTAGTGGCTCGCTGAAAACAGAGTCGTACTGCTTCCTCAGTAACTCGCTCATTTCTTTGTTGTCATCGGTGAAAGTTCCATCTCCCTTTCGCAGGGGCCCGATACTAGATGTGGTTTTTGATCTTGATTTTGCATAGGAGAAAAAATATTTCGGATTTCTCTCTATTTCACTGATGGCCTTTTGCTCTCTTTGCCTCTCCTGGGTTTTGTATGATTCTTGTAGCTTGAGTTCAATTGTTTCTATTTCTCTACCTAACCTTCTTCGCCGTTCTTGAGATAGGGTGCGACTCTCAAGTTGTTCAGCGATTCGTTTTCTTCGCCTATATAGGGAATGACGTTCCCGTTCCAATCTGCATCTCTTTCTCTTTTTTCTTAGGGGTATGCGGTTTTACATATTTTTAGTGCTACTGAGCTTATTTTTTCCAGGCACTGGTTCAGGTTTGCATTATCTAGCTGTTCTTCCCAGTTTATTTCTGTGAAGTCCTGGTTTATTTGCTCCCAGTTAATCTGTTTATTATTGAAGTTGAATTTGCTGAAATCTCCTCCACCGGGAATCTGGACTGGTTTTGAAGGTCTATTCCCCATGGTTGTCATAACTTTAATTAAGTTGTGATCTGAGTAACAGGTATTTGTAATCATTATGTTCCCAATCAATTCATCATTATTAGTGAAAATGAGGTCCAGCTTGTTTTCCTTCCTAGTTGGTTCTACTATTTGCTGGTTTAAGGCAAACCTGTCGCACATCCGTAGCAGGTCATTTGCATGTGCCTGTTCATTTAGGCTACTTCCTGGTATTCTTTCTTATATTACTGTATTAGCCAGGTGCTTCCATTTCAGGTGCTGTAGGTTGAAGTCCCCAAGCAGGATGATGTTCAGACCTGGATTTGTGATTTTTTCCAAGCAGTGTTCTATTTTCATTAGTTGGTCTTTAAACTGCTGAGGGTTGGCCTCTGGTGACTTACATACAAGGACAATAACTACATTTAGGATTTCTATTTTGATTATCAGCACTTCCACCATATCATTTGAGGGGTTTAGCAGCTCAGTACAGATGAGTGTGTCTTTGATGTAAAGGCTGACCCCACCCTGAAGCCGGTGTTTCCTATCACATCTGAAAAGATTGTACTCTGAGATCCATATTTCACCATCAAGGTAGTCCTTTGTGAGAGATTCCGTTAGGGCTGCAAACACTGCATTTGCCTCATGAAGGAGACCATCTATAAAGTGAACTTTGTTGGATTTGCGTGTTTTTATATCCTGGATGTTGGGAAATATAAATGCTGATATCGTGTTAGTGGAAGTGCTGGATGCTTTACTTGGTGTTAATATCTGAGGCTCTGGTAAGGAGGCCACTGTGTTTGCGTCCTCTAGCATTTGACCGAGTTGGTGGTAGAGTCTGGTCATTTTTAGCCATTCTTCTCCTCCTCCACTTGCTAAAAAATTATCCCGGTCGATGGAGTAGTGGCTCTTTTCATAGTGGCGGTCTGTCGGTTTTATTCTCCTGGTACCTCTTATATGAAAAGCTGGACATTCAGCATTGAAGCACTCTTTCCTGTCCAAAGAGTTCTTGCAAATTTCTGGGTGAAATAATTCACAGCTTTTGGTACATTTACCTGTACTGAGGAGGTTTCTGCACTTTCTAGGGTGATCGTACTTACATGTTCCATTTGTTCTTCCCGATTTCCCATGCTTACAGGTAGCCCATTTATAATACCAACAGATTTTGGGGCCTTGTTCTGTTTGTTTCCCTTTGCCACGGACCGCACTCTGCTGCGGCGTCCCCGACACTGTGCTCTGCTCCGGGGCCTGTGACACCACGCTCTGCTCCGATGCCATCGCTACTGCGCTCTGCTCCGGCGCCATTGACACCGCGCTCTGCTCAGGGGTCCCCGATTCCGCGCTCTGCTCGCGCGTCCCCGACTCCGCGCTCTGCTCAGGCGTCCCCGACTCCCCGCTCTGCTCAGGCGTCCCCGACTCCCCGCTCTGCTTCGGCGTCCCCGACTCCCCGCTCTGCTCCGGCGTCCCCGACTCCCCGCTCTGCTCAGGCCTCCCTCGCTCTGCTCAGGCCTCCCCGCTCTGCTCAGGCGTCCCCGACTCCTCACTCTGCTCAGGGGTCCCTGACTCCCCACTCTGCTCAGGCGTCCCCGACTCCCCGCTCTGCTCAGGCGCCCCGACTCCCCACTCTGCTCAGGCGTCCCCGACTCCCCACTCTGCTCAGGCGTCCCCGACTCCCCGCTCTGCTCAGGCGCCGCTGCCACCGAGCTCTGTGCCGCATCTGATTGTACCTTGGTGTCATGTACAGTTTGTTTGAAGACATTAGAAATTGCTATGCAGGCATTAATTAGTAATTCTCTGTTTTCGGCGGAAGTTTTATCCATGATTTCCATCATCTTCAAAAAAGTTACATAATCCTTTTTGCAGAGCCAGTACACAGAGTGGTCACTGTGACCATTTCTCCTTGAATTATTACTCATGTTGGCACATTTTTTGTGTATGGCTGCTGAACAGAGTTGGCATTGAAAGCTCTGTTGGTAATCTACCTTCATGTTGCATTCTATGCACGTTTTTATTAAAGACATTTTTGTTGAACGCTTCTGTTCAGTGGTGGTGGTCTTACAAGGTGGGGTGTTGACCGTTAGGGCTTTGACCGTGGGTGTTGACCGTGGGTCTTTACCAACTTGAGATAGGCCTGGAGGAGGCTGTATGGACTGGCAGTGTTGCTACCACGTGTCGCACTATTAATTTGTTTTGTTCACTTGTTAGATTACGTTACTTGCATTTTCCCACTAGTTATCTTACAATGGAGGCGTCTAGTTTCTGTGTCTGGGTACTAGTTACCTGGGTACGTTACACTATTTGGAAGAATACACACACAGTGGGCACTCAGGGTGGGCCTACCTCCAAATGGCCCTTGTTTACGTACACACGACGGTCTTATTTTGTGTATAATTTATTCACTTCATATTAAAATATGTTATCTTA
This sequence comes from Procambarus virginalis, assembly GCA_020271785.1. Lineage (NCBI taxonomy): Eukaryota > Metazoa > Arthropoda > Malacostraca > Decapoda > Cambaridae > Procambarus > Procambarus virginalis. The sequence continues at coordinate 99,526 of WNGS01164496.1, read as the reverse complement.
ATTTTTTTTATAATAGACACACGTTTTGCATAGCGAGCTTAGCACTATGGGCACTGATTTCTTGATGTTTCAATAGCGAGAGATGTGATTTACCGACGACTTGGCAACTATTGCCTAAGGTCTCCTGGCACCACGAGGGCAGGCGTTGACTACACACGAATTTCACTTATTTTTCCTTGAGCACAAACGGTCGGATGGTAATCACTATGATATGTTGTTAATATGTTGAGACACACTTTAAAAGTTATCTGACTGTGTTTAGTTCCTATATCACTGAAATATCCCTAGATATATATTGTTTTCCGCGGAGCTCGCATAGCGTGGCCCTTCCCCTCTCACACCCAGAACGAAAAAAAAACCTGGAAGGACCTGGAGGGCCAGGTCCCAAATCTACACAGTAAAATAACAACATACTGGAGTGAACGATATGGAAGAAAATGCAGGATTGAACCAGTGAAGAGCAGAGGTGTCATAGGCACAATCAGAGAACACAGTAGGCACACATCAGAGATCCACGGTTGTTCAACGTCCTCCCAGCAATTATAAGAAATATTGCCGGAACAACCATGGACATCTTTAAGAGAAAACTGGACTGTTATCTGAGAGAAGTTCCGGATTAGCCGGGCTGTGGTGGGTATATGGGCCTGCGGGCCGCTCCAAGCAACAGCCTGGTGGACCAAACTCTCACAAGTCGAGAAGAAGAGTAGAAGAACTCCCAGAATCCCATCAAGCAAGAATAAAGCAGGTAGCAGCCTGGCCTTGGGCCGGGCTTGGGGAGTAGAAGAACTCCCAGAATCCCATCAAGCAAGTATAAAGCAGGTAGCAGCCTGGCCTCGGGCCGGGCTTGGAGAGTAGAAGAACTCCCAGAACCCCATCAAGCAGGTATCAAGCAGGTATCATCATGGCCGACAGCCTGTTCTTGTAACCTTATGCCCTGGCACAGAGCCTTCCCTCCTCATAGATAGAGTTTTATTAGGTAAACTCCTTCAATGCAGACCAGTTTCATCAGTATTATAAATCTGATAAGAATAAAAATTATTTGACAAAATGAATGTTCTTAATTTGTTTAAATGGTTCTACACTGCTTGTGTCTGCACTCAATTTTTCACCAACAATTTTTCTCTTCACAATATTGTGCCTTGCTTTGAACCTTGCAACCCACCCTTCACTTGCTTGGAAATTCTTTATTTCAAGGCTTGTTGCAAACCTGCTTGCAGCATTTTTATTTCTGGACAGCAAATTGTTATGCCAGCTGTGCGGTGCTGAGCAAACCACTTGTACACAGCCTCATTCAACTGAACATGCTTTGAAGGCTTCAAAGTTTTCGTACTGCACCCTCTGCTATTACTTACACCTTCACTTTCACTGGTTGAAATGTATTTCTGGAATTGCTCTTTTTGTTTCCTTATATCAGAAACAGTACTAGTGCCTATATCAAAGTCCTTGGGAACACTCGAAGTCGACCGGCCACTTTCACAAGGTTGTTTAACCCTTTAACTGTGCAACGCTCCTGCAGGCCCAGGCTTCGGGTCCGCAATGTGCCTCCGGGTGTTTGTATTTTTCACGTTCCATTCAAAACTCCCGCGGCTACATGGGGTTCACATCAGCTTCCTCAGAGCTCTTGTAAACAGACGCCATCTTTAAAAAAAAGATTGGTCCACATTGCCGGGTGTGAGAGCCTCATTAGTGAGTGAGCAACCAACGCTGGCGCTCGCAGCATGAGCGCACAGCTCTGCTGTTCAGCGTGTGACCACAGCATCGCCTAATAATGTCAAAATATATATATAACCTGTATTATTTAGCCATGATAGTATTATAGAAGAGCCTGAGTGTGATAATGACTGGTACAATGTTCAAATTTCAGTGATTCAATGCTGTTCACGATGTTCACAGCGCTAGACACAGCACCACAGCATTATTTCGTCCATCTAGGAATCTTCAAACGACTTCTTAGGTTCCTTTTCAAAATAAACTTGTGGTCATTTATTCATTTACAGAAATTAGTGACCAGGATTGTGGTTATAATTAGCGTTGTGCGTAGTATTGTGGAAGGAGGAATTTTGGTGAGGGAGGGAGGGCGAGAATTGAGGTAGCCTCACTGTGTGGCAGCCACTCTTGTTTTGTTCACCATACTAGCTTCGTGGTTCGCTATGGGGAACACACATATACATGGGTATATACAATGTGTGTGTGTGTATATAGTGTGATAACAGCAACAGGAGTATGTTGAGTGGAGCTATTTTGGTAAGGGAGGTGACGTTGTAATCGTAGCGTAGTCTGCTGTCTGCTGTGTGATTTCTCATGTAGTGTATGGTGGCCACTGTACTATTTGGACACAATACCGGCTTACTTGCATAGTTCTGGTAAATAAAACATGTTGATAAGTATATATAACATGTATAAATAGTGTAATTAAAACAACAACAGTATGGTGAGAGGAGCAATGTTGGCGAGTAAGATGTTGGAGTGAGAGAGGGCCTGTCTGGGTGTGGCTGCTCACACTCGCGATGTTCTGAATGTGTTGATGGTGAATTTATATAGTGTGTGACAGTGTATAGTGTGTGACAGTGTATAGTGTGTACATATGTTGTAAATATACATAAATGAACATGAAACATTGGTGTGAATAACTGTATGATGGGAGGAGCAATGTTGACGAATACAACGTTGTAGGAGTGAGGGAGGGCTGGCTGGGTGTGACCGCTCACACTCGCGGTGTTCTGAATGTGTTGATGGTGAATGTATATAGTGTGTGACAGTGAACAATCTGTAAATAGATAGTATATATATACATAAATTAGCATGATACATGGTAAATATGTGCAACATATGTGTACACAAGTGTCATGCACGTAACAGTGTCCTTGGACAGTACGGATGTTTTACTGCCATAATATAGTGTATGTGTTCATTATACATAGGATTAGCACGTAAAAATAAATAAAATGTATTTGGAACTGTGCGCCAAAAATGAACAAAAATATATTCGCGGCAACTCGCGCGCCCCGCCCCGGGTGCCCCACCGGCCCCGGGAGCACGGGGAATGATGACATCACACGCCACCTTACGGACCCCATAGCAGCCAAAGTAAGTACAATTTTGAAATTCCGTTGCTATACCCTTATACAGGGAGGGGTTTTTGACACTTTCAGAACAAAAACGAATTTTTTACCGAGAATTTATTTCTTGCGCACTGGAGGGGGCGGGGGGCGTCATATATATATAGGCCGCGCAGTTAAAGGGTTAACACATAACTTGTCTTTAACTGTTAGGGTAATCTTCTTCCTCTTAACACCATCAGAACGATTGATGCTGCTACCAGACACAGTTTTGGCCAAAAATATTTAAAGTCAATATGAAAACAAAAAAGTTACTTAAAAAATGATTTCGCTAATAGTGCGGCACTGGTATAATGCGAGGGTCGGCAGCACATGGGCTGTTTGGCTAAATCAGGCCTGGACGGGTCCACTTGGGGCAGGCAGGCACGTTATGTAGGCTGCCAGGTAGAAAAAAATCCCAATATTTTTGGAGCAAACTTCAGCCTGTGCAAATTGTTTTTAGGAAACTTGTGTACAGTATTTGATATAACACAGTATTATTTAATACTATTTCTTTTGTTTTGACCGTGAGGAATTGCTCTAAAATTCTTGGCAATTACAGTACTGTACTCTATAGTCCCACTCTGCATGCCCCTTATCCCCCATGCAGTTCCTCCCAACGCTCCCTCTCTCCCTACACCACCCACCCACCCCCACCCGCTCCTACACCACATGCCTCAAGCCACAGCCGTACGGGATTAATACGGTACAGCCCGGTGCCTGCCTTTCTGATCCGGAATAATCTCCACTTGTCCAGCACACTGTCCATTTGGACAATATTGGTAGCAAGTTAACCGGCTTAGATTTTAATTCGAACAGTATACGATGATCCAGCCAAATGTCCAATAATCCGGCTTCTACGGTCATTTTGGCCGGATAGGGAGATAACTTAATCCGGCCACGATTTTTGCCGGATTAGACCGTTTTCCGGATTGGCAGATCCCGGATTAGCGAGCTTCTCGAGCTTCTCGAGTACTGCAATAACAGCCAAGCGTTTGCAGAAACCATTTATTATTATAGTAAAGTTTATTATTTGTTTATCTGTTTCTTGTTTCAACCTGCCACTTACACTTCAAGGGTCAAAGCAGCTATTTTTTTATGTGATTGAGAGCCACACCACTTTGGGCCAGTATTGCTGCACTACTGCATCACGTCACATTATACTGTACAGTACATTTTACAGTACCACGTAAGATTTAAAAGTCCCACGGTTACACAAAGTTCATATCAGCTTCCTCGGAGCTCTAGTAAATAGACGCCATGAGCAACCAAGGCTGGCACATGCAGCATGAGGTAACAGCACTGCTGTTCAGCTTGTGACCACAGCATCATCTAAAAATGTCAAAATGTATATGTAACTGCTATTATTTAGCTATGATAGTACAGTATTACAAAAAAGCTGTGATAAAGACTGTGTACAATGTACAGATATCAGTGAACACAATGCTGTTCAAGATGTTTACAGCGCTAGCCACAGCACACTGCATTATTTTGCTATCTAAGAATCTTCAAACAACGTCTCATGTTCCTTTACAAAATTAACTTGTGGCAAATAATTCATTTGCGGGATTTAGTGACCAAGATTCTGATAATAACAGCATTGTTGTGAGAATTGTGATGTGCATAGTATGGTGGAGGGAGGAATCTTGTTGAGTGGAGGAGTGGCATCAATCAGCTGGCTGGTGTGTGCTGGCCACTGTTATTGTCTGGACTCTTCATAACAGCTTAGTGGTTCATTATGGTGAACAAACCATGCAGATACTTATATATAACATGTGTTTGTATATACTGTATAGTGTAATAACAGCCCAAATATTTTTTTAATGTTTTATGAACATAATAATTGAATCACTAATATGCACACCATACTTTTTTGTGTATAGCGATGGTTACCACATTTTATTATTTAAATATATCATACTACACTATTTAATAATATTATTGCAAGAAACCAGCATTGAATGTAATGAAATGCAATTTTTTGGGGCCAGCCCCGGAGGCTACCTAAAGCTATCCAGACCGAAATGCTCAATATTATTTTGGGGCTATCAGTCATGGAAGTTCTATGCCTACTGAGAACCACGAGCCAGAACCTGGTCCCCTCAGAGAGGCACAGGGAGCAATGGCCTATGAGCACACTACATTTAGAGTATGTCATACTTGCCATCGACCAGGGAGGGCACCCGGAAAGATAGGTGAAACAAAATAAACCACAAGCTGGTGAAAATTGCTACCTATGTCAAAACAGAGCAGAAGAACTCCCTCCAAAGGAAAACAAACAAGCAAATCTTCATCCAACTTGCGAGCACACTCGTTCACGCCTAAGCTGCCACTCGACAGAATACATGATGCACCCCGGCCAAACCATCCAAGCACCCACCACCAGTGGACCCCCTGGAAGCTAGCAGTCTCATTTTTCGCCAAAAAAGAAAGAGAGGGCTGCAAACAAACAAAACAATCTCCTGGACCAAAGGGGCAGAACCCATTGTGCCGGAGAAAGGCATGAAGCTCCCAAACTCAACCCCCACAGGCCAAAAGTAAAAAAGAAACAANGTGGCGCCACGCGCCGCCGCCTACCCAGCAGAACGTCACTCTCTAATCCCGGGCCTACGGACTACCGCCGGGATACTGCTACGCCTTCCACGCAACCGGAGCGGGCTGCTCCGTCCCCTCATGCACTTTCAAGCACTACTGCCCGCGTTGCCACAAGCGACATCCTGCCTACTGCCCGTGCCCCCAGGCCAAGCCTCGAGTCGCCGCCGCCAAGGAGAATCGTCCCCATCGCCCCGCTCAGGACAGGAGGAGGAACAGAGAAAGACAACGTCACAACGCCAGTGGACGCAGACGCACTTGATGCGTTCCTAGTGGGTTACCCCCTCCGGGACTATGTCGTCGGAGGCTTCCGGGGGGTTTCCTATTAGGTTACGAAGGGGTAAGGACACCACTCTCCTCTCGTAACCCCCCAGCAACTACAGCCCTGCCACATATAGTGGGGCCTATGCTCGACAAGGAACTGAGCCTGGGGCGCAGGGGCCCCTTCGAGTCCCCCATTTGAGAACTTCAAGTGTTCTCCTATAGCCCTGAGAGAGAAGTCTACGCCGGAAAAATACAGGCTCCTGCACAACCTCAGCTACCCCTATACCTCCGAGAGCGTGAACGCCAACATCCCCCGGAAAAGACAACTGTGACCTACCAGTCCATCAACGACGCGGTCGCCTTGGTGGTCAGACGCTCGCCGGGGGCGCATCTGGCAAAATGCGACATAGCAGAGGCGTTCAGGATCGTCCCGGTCAACCCCAGCGACTACCACCTACTCGGCTTCGCCTACGGAGGGCGGTACTACCATGAAAAAATGCTCAGCATGGGGGCGGCACCTTCCTGCAGGATCTTCGAGACGTTCTCCGACGCCCTGCAATGGATCCTTGCGGGAGTTCGGCGTGCGGGATGTTGTAAAGGTGCTAGACGACTTCCTCTTCGTGAGTTCTACCTACGAGGAGTGCTTGCGGAGCCTGCGGGTGTTCATTGCCCTCTGTGAGCGCCTAGGCGTACCCCTGGCTCCCCACAGACTGCAGGCCCCCACCACTGCCTCACATTCCTTGGACTTGAAATCGACGCACGACGTATGGAGACAAGGCTGCCGGACGACAAGAGGACGAAGTACACGACCGCAGTGGAAGACGCTCTGCGGGCCGAGAGCCTTCCCCTGCGGGACCTGCAAGGGATTATCGGCAAACTGCAATTCGCCACGTCAGTCATACCGGGGGGACGGGCTTTCCTCCGACGTCTTCACCCGCTCACCCGTGGTGTACAACGTCCCTCACGCCCCTGCCAGCTGGACGCGGAGGCGAAGCTCGACTTGCGTGCCTGGCACACGTTCCTCGGCGCGTTCAATGGAGTTACGGTTTTTCCACCAGACGGTGGATGGGGGAACGCCACGGCCCTCACGATGTGCGCGGATGCCTCATCCATGGGTTATGGACTCACACTCGGAGCGGCCTGGCTCAGGGGTACCTGGCCTATGGACTGGAGCCGGCTGAACATCGCGCTCCTCGAACTTTACCCTTTCTACATGGGGATATCCATCTTTGCACCTGTGTTAGCAAACAAGAGGCTTGTGTGTAGGTCCGACAACGCCGCTGTGGTAAATGTGCTTCAATCCCTGTCTGCCAGGTGCCCCCTCCTCATGCAACTGGTCCGGCCACTGGCAATCCTCCTTCTCACACATAATATTACGCTTCTTCCTTCACACCTCCCGGGCAAGTTAAACGGGGTTTGTGACGCTCTCTCCCGGTTGCAGGTACTGCCGCCATCGTTCCTGCGAGACGCAGGACTCGCCGAGAAGCCAACCGCAATCCCGCAGCACCTCCTGCCCTGCAACTTCACCCTGAAACTGTAAGGACGCTGTTCGACTCCCTACAGCCTGCGACACGACGAACGTATCAACATAAGTGGGCGGAGTACGTGGAGTATGTATCGAACGGCAGGAGACGGGGTTGCCCCTTCGAGGCTACGTCCGCGACACTGGCGAACTTCCTGCAGTCGCTGCTGTCTCGAGGTTTGGCATACCGCTCTCTTAGTGCTTACCTTGCGGCTATCGCCTTCATGTTCAAGCTGCATGGTAGGGAGGACCCCACACGTCAGTTCCTAGTCACACAACTACTTAAGGGAGCACGCAACAAGGCCCAACGGCCCCCGCACGACGATTGCCCGTGACCAGGCGACTACTCCAGCGACTACTGGGGGCCCTGCGAGGTGTCTGCCGCTCGACGTACGAGAAGACCTGCTACCGAGCGCTCTTCTCCCTCGCCTTCTATGCTTGCCTCCGGCCAGGGGAGGCGACCTATTCGGGGAAGGGACAACACACACTACGCTTGGACCAGCTAACCTTATCGCGGACGGGGATAGTCATCGCGTTTGCCTCCTACAAGCACAGCGCAGGGCGTACCCCCAAGTTAACCCTGAGTGCAGTCCCCTACAGTAAGTACTGCCCGGTCCGTGCTATGACGAACTTCTTAAAACGACGGGGCTTGGAACCAGGACCTATCTTCCTGGGCGAATCGGGCTCCCCCGTCACCAGACAGGATTTCACATGGGTGCTACGTGCCGCCGTTCGAGCCCTAGGACTGCCTCCAAACGATTATGCACCACACTCCTTCCGAATCGGCAGGGCCACGCAGATGTCCATGGATGGCCTGGCACCGGCAGCAATCAGAGCAGTCGGCAGGTGGAAAAGCGATGCGTTCCACTCCTATGTCAGGCAAGACGTCATTCCATTACCTAGATAGGTTCTTCTGCGGCCAGCGGGCACCTCGCCCTTCAGGGGGGTGGGGGACCGGCTTCGCTGGCCTGCGGAGTGGGGGTGCTGCGCCGGATCCCCAAGTCTAGGGCTGCCCGCAGCTACTTACCATATGTCAAGTGCTCACTACTGGTGCAAGTTGGGGGTTGCAGACTTTACATGTACTAGGCACTAGCATGTCATTACCCCTGGAAAATCTTAAATATTTTTCATGCCCTCTGCGTATGCACAATATATTTTATCCATACTGTACTGGCTGTGCCAATCATTTATCTCTGGCATTGTTTAATTATAGCATTACGCTATTTTACCATGAAAATCTTCATTATTCTTCCTATGCCCTCTGCGTATGCAGAATATATTTTATCATACTGTACTGGCTGTGCCACTCATTATCTCTGGTATTGTTTTAATTATAGCACTACGCTGTTTGCGAGTACTGCAACATTGCTTCGGCTAGCCGACTCTAGGCACGATTAACGTCCTATGACTTATTCCCTTAGTTGCATCTTTGCAGTACTGGCATGCTACTCAGTCATGTTACGATTTCTTTTATTGTGGTACAGCAGTCGCTCTGTAAATATTAATTAATAAATTAAGGTCCCCCCGCTCCTGTTTGTTTTTCTCTCCGCCCAGAAATGGCCCCTGCATAATTTAAATTAAGCGGGGGAATTCTGGGAGCGAGAATAAACATATACGCAGCGCTCAGGAGAGCTGCGCGCGCCGTGGGGGGGGGGGGCGCACATTTAAGCAAACGCACGAGCAGTTTCTCCCTCTTTCCACTAGGTTCCGCTACGCTTCACACGAAACACCCGCCCCCCTCCCTTGACTGCAGAACTTCTTATGCTCTCCGAGCCACACATGTTCGCCTACGCTTCTCTTTAATTTAGTAATTTGGGGGGTGCTGCGCCGGATCCCCAAGTCTAGGGCTGCCCGCAGCTACTTACCATATGTCAAGTGCTCACTACTGGTGCAAGTTGGGGGTTGCAGACTTTACATGTACTAGGCACTAGCATGTCATTACCCCTGGAAAATCTTAAATATTTTTCATGCCCTCTGCGTATGCACAATATATTTTATCCATACTGTACTGGCTGTGCCAATCATTTATCTCTGGCATTGTTTAATTATAGCATTACGCTATTTTACCATGAAAATCTTCATTATTCTTCCTATGCCCTCTGCGTATGCAGAATATATTTTATCATACTGTACTGGCTGTGCCACTCATTATCTCTGGTATTGTTTTAATTATAGCACTACGCTGTTTGCGAGTACTGCAACATTGCTTCGGCTAGCCGACTCTAGGCACGATTAACGTCCTATGACTTATTCCCTTAGTTGCATCTTTGCAGTACTGGCATGCTACTCAGTCATGTTACGATTTCTTTTATTGTGGTACAGCAGTCGCTCTGTAAATATTAATTAATAAATTAAGGTCCCCCCGCTCCTGTTTGTTTTTCTCTCCGCCCAGAAACGTCTATATCCCAGGCGAATTCTGGCCACTATAACATCACATTGCTGGGTTCTTGTTCTATTAGTCCCATATGTGAATGTCTCCTCACGATATCTATCATAATATTTAATGCTACAACTTTCAGGTCTTTGTGAATTTGTTAGGTCGGTGAGATCTTCATTAGATATTTGTTTAAGTATTCTCTTTGTCACTGCTAATGAAACACCCATATCAATTTCTACCACTGGTTTTCTACAGGCTGTCTTTGCAAGCATATCAACAGTGTTATGCCTCGAGATGCCAACATGTGATGGTATCCATAGGAATTTAATTTCAAATCTGTTTTCTTTAGCAGCTAAAACATTCATTCGAATATCACTGACTATTTTATGGGTGTCTCTATACTATGTGCGTTCAATGCCAGGAGTGCACTCTGTGATAGTGGGCGGTAGTGGACCCCCTACCGACCCTGTGGGCGGCAGTGGACCCTATATACTAATCCTGTGGGCGATACTGGACCCTATACTCATCCTGTGGGCGGTAATGGACGCCATACACATCCAGTGGGTGTTATTGGACCCCATACCCATTCTATGGGTGGATGTGATCCCCATACCCATCCTGCGGGTGGATGTGACCCCCCAATACCCATCCTGTGGGTGGTATTGGACCCCTTACCCACCTAACAGGTGGTAGTGGACAATATACCCATCCTATAGTTGCTATAGTAGACACCATTCCATCTTGTTTGCCGTAGTTTGCCCCATAAACATTCCAACGTAACATCGTTTTCTGTTAGCGTTCCTACAAAACATTCTTTAAATATTTTTAAAGCACAGACTATGGAATATAATATTGATTGGTGAAGCACTGTATTGAAGCCCTCTATGTAATAATTTATAGTGCTTATTTTAATTTACTAAGAACAACTAATATTTCTCAAAACAAAACTACGAGCCTTCAATAGGATGTAGCTGATCTGTAATATTCTAAGAGCATGGACAATAGTAGGTAAATTTCACAACCCATGTGGGTCCTGAAAACTACAATTTTCGTTATAATTGGTCCAATCACGACTATTCTGCTATCTACGTTGATGGACGGGTACTGTGAGACGTAAATTGGTACGTGAGGAAGAGTTTGGGCCTTGGTAAAAAAGGTAACTGGGAATATATCACATATGTACTAAATCACATACTAAATCACATTCAACATATAGACTTTTTGCATTAAGTCATATGTGTGCTGTCTTGTGTGAGGACGGGTTGCATGCGCTCCCTCGCCTTGGCTAGGGCTTTCTGAAAGAGCTTGAGCATTGCTGGCGTACGTGTTTCCCTATATGCAAGTCCAACTCGTCTGGCAGTGCGTTTCAAAGTACGCAGTTTGGGGTCATTGTAATAGGCATGACGTTTATTACCTTTCATGTCGTTCCGACTATTGGATGGTGCAGGGGGCCGACCTAAAGGGTCAGCAAACATCTGAATGCTCTGTACTAGATCGTCGTTAAATGTCTGGACTGTGGAGGGATCATAAGTGCTGTACCACTCTGACACATGAGCAACAAAGTCTTCACGTCGAGCAGGAGGAACACTGAGCCGTTTGCGTTTGAAAGTTCCACCGGGCAGGATGGTATTTCCTATACATAGAGTAGTCAATCTAGGGTGATGATCTGACAACAAATCTGTTACAATAGATGATGTGCACCAGACGTGAGAGACGTTGAAACCAACACAGAGGTCTAGAATGCCTCCACAAATATGCGTGGGTTCAAGGTCACCCACAATCTGCACATCTTGGTGACTATTTAGTAGCGACAGCAGTTGATTCCCATTACCGTTACTGAAGCGAGAGCCACCAATGTCCTTGTGTCTAGCATTGTAGTCGCCAAGAATGATGGTTGGCTCTGCTTGAGTGCAGGCCGGAAGATCAATATAATTTAACTTTCCTGCTGGAGCATATAGATTAAATACATTGAGGACAGAGTTGCCCACATAGATCCTCACTCCATGATACTGTTGACCGGCAGTTTGTTTTACTGGCAGAAGTTGATGGGGTAGGGATTGTTTGATGTATAGAATGCAAGAGTTACTGGATCTGAGGTTGTAAGAAACAAATGAGGGCAATTTCGGGGGTGAGGATTTTGCGGGAACTCTGCACTCCTGGAGACATACAATATCGATGTGTTCAGTTGTTACTTTGTGATGTAAATCTGAGAACCTTTTTTTGAGGGATGCAATGTTCCAGCTAAGGATGGATAACTTAGTTAATTGTGCATTTAAAGTCAGCATTATATATTGATATTATTAGTTCACTTAATATATGTTATCTATATACATATTATTTATTGCACTACTGTATAAGTCCAGGAACATTTTTTAGTTTTTTACCAATGTCACACATTTGTATCCAATGGTCTAGTACAATTTGTCGGTCATTTCCAGCTATTTTGTCGTTTTGAACATACTTTAGCACAACTTTGGCAGTTAACTTGCGTGGAAGGGCTCCACTACACAAGATTTCAAGATCACTAGAAGTTTCCCCTGATGGGCAAGCGAACACATGTTTGGAGGGTTCAGGGGTGGAAGGGGGAGTTTGGCAGTCATTGCTTACAAGTCCCCTCATACACGTGAGCATCGTCGAAATATCGCTGGTGGATTTTTTCTCATGTTGGAGTTGCTCTTGCAGCCGCTCCGTTTGCTGCTGTGACTGCTGCTGGTGTTCCTGCAACCGGTCACGAAGGGCAGCCACTGCTTGAACAGTGAAGCAACCCAAGATCGAGGTGGTAGGGAGGCTGAGGTCGCGATCTGTCTCATTTTGATCCAGTTCCTTATCCCCCACTTCCAGTTGACTGTGGGGTCCAGCTGTGGATGGTGGTCTCACAGTAGGTGACATTATCCCAGAACCAGGAAGTGGCCACTCTACATCAGGGGAAGGCCCACCACTGGCAGAAGATGCAGCACCTGGTTCTTGTGGGGGAGCTGGGATGATGGCAGGAGTCTTCGGTCTGGTACCGGTCCCCTTGTGCACTTCGTAATTATTAGGTGGTGAGTTTGGCAGCCAGCTGGAACGAACATCACCTCCAGATGGCTCCGAACAGAGAGTGGGACTGATTGCAGCATTTGGCAACTGCTCTTCATGGTGGTGTGAAGGGTATGGCGAGTGTTGTGTCAACACCTCCGGGAGGCAGGTTCCTGGCACCTGACGGGCAGGCGCAGGTTGAACAGACACCTGTCGTCTGGCCCCGTGGTGCACTTGGTGCTTGGCAGATGGTGAACTATTTGGTATCCAGCTGCTACGAACACTACGTCCAGGTGGCTCTGCACAGGAATTAGAGCCGGCAGCAGTACCTGGCATACCTGCTATACCTCTCAGTATAGCATCTCTAGTGTGAAAAGTTCTTGTTATCCAACCTGTCATTTTTCTTGCAGTTGTGACGGCTATTTTATTGTGTTCTTTAAAGGTAAGGTCTTCCGACATGACTACACCCAGATCTTTTACATTGCCTTTTCGTTCTATGTTATTATTTGCCTGAGTTTTGCACGTGGTTTCCGTTTTTATATTTTCATTCTTCCGTAGCACATGAGCTGGAACTTTTCTTCGTTAAACACCATATTATTTTATGTAGCCCATAGAAAGACCTGATCTACATCTGATTGGAGGTTTGCCGTGTGTGACAGTAAAGTAGTGGAGTATTGATGTTCAGCAGTCCTCCAATGGCAGGTGTCAATGCCTGGTCACATATAACAAAAAAAAGAGACTGCTGGCCTGTTTGTGATAAGGTAGGGGAAGACACACAAAACACAAAGTATAAACAATGAATTTTAATTACTCTAGAAAACAAATTTAAGCAAAGACAATCCCTTGGCGAGGCATGGTGCAAAAATAACAAGTGAAAAAGTATAACATAAAATTGATTAAGTGAATGGTTACGTTAACAAGAATGCAAAGATTAATATAAGTGGTATAATATAAGTGGTATAATATAAGTGGTGCTGAGAATATTAGCGCAAACTAAGAACCTCTACTTGATACACAATGTATACCAGTTAGGTGTTCACAGCAATGATCACGAGAATATTCTGAGGAGAATCTGCTGGGTGACCCAGACGTCGACTCGGCGAGGTAGCGCGAGTGGTGCAAGGCAGGAATGGTGCGGTCTCGACCAGCCAATCAAAATGCAGCAAGTGGAGAAGGGTAGTTAGCTTGTTGAAGTACAGGCGATGAGCTGGCTGGTGAGGAGTGTGGGGGGTGCAGGTGGGGTATGCAGGTGCGTGTGGCTGCCTTGACAAACGTTTTGCTACTGCTGAACGTATCTTGAATGTAGCAATAGACGTGACTACTGTAGGGAAGAGCAGGCTCAATCTCTCTTGAAAGCGATTATCGTCACACCGTGTCCTCTACGTTATTTACTCTCATGAAAATCCTAGTGTCATCTGCAAAGGATGATACAGTGCTATAGGCTGTGTTCTTGTCTATGTCCGATATGAGGATGAGAAAAAGTACTGGAGCAAGCACAGTACCCTGGGGGACTGATTACACATTGGGTTCTGTTTGTCAGGAAATTGTAGATCCATCTGCCTATTTTTCCGGTAATTCCTTTTGAATGCATTTTATGTGCAATAACACCATGGTCACATTTATCAAAAGCTTTTGCGAAATCTGTGTAAATTACATCAGCGTTTTGTTTGTCTTCCATAGCATCTAATGCCATATCATAGTGGTCCAGCAACTGCAACAGGCAAGAGCGCCCTGTTCTGAAACCATGTTGTCCGGGGTTATGGAGATGCTGTGATTCCATGTATTTTGTGATCTTACTTCTTAGCACTCTCTCAAAATTTTTTATGATGTGCGATGTTAGTGCTATCGGTCTGTAATTTTTGCCTCTGCCTTATTTCATCCTTTATGGAGTGGTGCTATCTCTGCTGTTTTTAGTATGTCAGGGATAATGCCAGTATCTAGGCTTTGTCTCCACAGAATGTGAAGGGCCTGCGATAGTGGTTTTTTGCAATTCTTATGAATATGGAGTTCCAAGAATCCAGGCCTGGTGCAGAGTGCATAGGCATACTGTTTATGGCTTCTTCAAAATCCAGTGGGGATAGGGCGACGTCTGATATATGGTTTGATGTTGGTATCATATCCATGAAAAATTCATTTGGGTTATCAATCTTTAGTGTGTTTAGTGGCTCGCTGAAAACAGAGTCGTACTGCTTCCTCAGTAACTCGCTCATTTCTTTGTTGTCATCGGTGAAAGTTCCATCTCCCTTTCGCAGGGGCCCGATACTAGATGTGGTTTTTGATCTTGATTTTGCATAGGAGAAAAAATATTTCGGATTTCTCTCTATTTCACTGATGGCCTTTTGCTCTCTTTGCCTCTCCTGGGTTTTGTATGATTCTTGTAGCTTGAGTTCAATTGTTTCTATTTCTCTACCTAACCTTCTTCGCCGTTCTTGAGATAGGGTGCGACTCTCAAGTTGTTCAGCGATTCGTTTTCTTCGCCTATATAGGGAATGACGTTCCCGTTCCAATCTGCATCTCTTTCTCTTTTTTCTTAGGGTATGCGGTTTTACATATTTTTAGTGCTACTGAGCTTATTTTTTCCAGGCACTGGTTCAGGTTTGCATTATCTAGCTGTTCTTCCCAGTTTATTTCTGTGAAGTCCTGGTTTATTTGCTCCCAGTTAATCTGTTTATTATTGAAGTTGAATTTGCTGAAATCTCCTCCACCGGGAATCTGGACTGGTTTTGAAGGTCTATTCCCCATGGTTGTCATAACTTTAATTAAGTTGTGATCTGAGTAACAGGTATTTGTAATCATTATGTTCCCAATCAATTCATCATTATTAGTGAAAATGAGGTCCAGCTTGTTTCCTTCCTAGTTGGTTCTACTATTTGCTGGTTTAAGGCAAACCTGTCGCACATCCGTAGCAGGTCATTTGCATGTGCCTGTTCATTTAGGCTACTTCCTGGTATTCTTTCTTATATTACTGTATTAGCCAGGTGCTTCCATTTCAGGTGCTGTAGGTTGAAGTCCCCAAGCAGGATGATGTTCAGACCTGGATTTGTGATTTTTTCCAAGCAGTGTTCTATTTTCATTAGTTGGTCTTTAAACTGCTGAGGGTTGGCCTCTGGTGACTTACATACAAGGACAATAACTACATTTAGGATTTCTATTTTGATTATCAGCACTTCCACCATATCATTTGAGGGGTTTAGCAGCTCAGTACAGATGAGTGTGTCTTTGATGTAAAGGCTGACCCCACCCTGAAGCCGGTGTTTCCTATCACATCTGAAAAGATTGTACTCTGAGATCCATATTTCACCATCAAGGTAGTCCTTTGTGAGAGATTCCGTTAGGGCTGCAAACACTGCATTTGCCTCATGAAGGAGACCATCTATAAAGTGAACTTTGTTGGATTTGCGTGTTTTTATATCCTGGATGTTGGAAATATAAATGCTGATATCGTGTTAGTGGAAGTGCTGGATGCTTTACTTGGTGTTAATATCTGAGGCTCTGGTAAGGAGGCCACTGTGTTTGCGTCCTCTAGCATTTGACCGAGTTGGTGGTAGAGTCTGGTCATTTTTAGCCATTCTTCTCCTCCTCCACTTGCTAAAAAATTATCCCGGTCGATGGAGTAGTGGCTCTTTTCATAGTGGCGGTCTGTCGGTTTTATTCTCCTGGTACCTCTTATATGAAAAGCTGGACATTCAGCATTGAAGCACTCTTTCCTGTCCAAAGAGTTCTTGCAAATTTCTGGGTGAAATAATTCACAGCTTTTGGTACATTTACCTGTACTGAGGAGGTTTCTGCACTTTCTAGGGTGATCGTACTTACATGTTCCATTTGTTCTTCCCGATTTCCCATGCTTACAGGTAGCCCATTTATAATACCAACAGATTTTGGGGCCTTGTTCTGTTTGTTTCCCTTTGCCACGGACCGCACTCTGCTGCGGCGTCCCCGACACTGTGCTCTGCTCCGGGGCCTGTGACACCACGCTCTGCTCCGATGCCATCGCTACTGCGCTCTGCTCCGGCGCCATTGACACCGCGCTCTGCTCAGGGGTCCCCGATTCCGCGCTCTGCTCGCGCGTCCCCGACTCCGCGCTCTGCTCAGGCGTCCCCGACTCCCCGCTCTGCTCAGGCGTCCCCGACTCCCCGCTCTGCTTCGGCGTCCCCGACTCCCCGCTCTGCTCCGGCGTCCCCGACTCCCCGCTCTGCTCAGGCCTCCCCGCTCTGCTCAGGCCTCCCCGCTCTGCTCAGGCGTCCCCGACTCCTCACTCTGCTCAGGGGTCCCTGACTCCCCACTCTGCTCAGGCGTCCCCGACTCCCCGCTCTGCTCAGGCGCCCCGACTCCCCACTCTGCTCAGGCGTCCCCGACTCCCCACTCTGCTCAGGCGTCCCCGACTCCCCGCTCTGCTCAGGCGCCGCTGCCACCGAGCTCTGTGCCGCATCTGATTGTACCTTGGTGTCATGTACAGTTTGTTTGAAGACATTAGAAATTGCTATGCAGGCATTAATTAGTAATTCTCAGTTTTTCGGCGGAAGTTTTATCCATGATTTCCATCATCTTCAAAAAAGTTACATAATCCTTTTTGCAGAGCCAGTACACAGAGTGGTCACTGTGACCATTTCTCCTTGAATTATTACTCATGTTGGCACATTTTTTGTGTATGGCTGCTGAACAGAGTTGGCATTGAAAGCTCTGTTGGTAATCTACCTTCATGTTGCATTCTATGCACGTTTTTATTAAAGACATTTTTGTTGAACGCTTCTGTTCAGTGGTGGTGGTCTTACAAGGTGGGGTGTTGACCGTTAGGGCTTTGACCGTGGGTGTTGACCGTGGGTCTTTACCAACTTGAGATAGGCCTGGAGGAGGCTGTATGGACTGGCAGTGTTGCTACCACGTGTCGCACTATTAATTTGTTTTGTTCACTTGTTAGATTACGTTACTTGCATTTTCCCACTAGTTATCTTACAATGGAGGCGTCTAGTTTCTGTGTCTGGGTACTAGTTACCTGGGTACGTTACACTATTTGGAAGAATACACACACAGTGGGCACTCAGGGTGGGCCTACCTCCAAATGGCCCTTGTTTACGTACACACGACGGTCTTATTTTGTGTATAATTTATTCACTTCATATTAAAATATGTTATCTTAATTTTTTTTAATAATACACACGTTTTGCATAGCGAGCTTAGCACTATGGCACTGATTTCTTGATGTTTCAATAGCGAGAGATGTGATTTACCGACGACTTGGCAACTATTGCCTAAGGTCTCCTGGCACCACGAGGGCAGGCGTTGACTACACACGAATTTCACTTATTTTTCCTTGAGCACAAACGGTCGGATGGTAATCACTATGATATGTTGTTTAATATGTTGAGACACACTTTAAAAGTTATCTGACTGTGTTTAGTTCCTGTATCACTGAAATATCCCTAGATATATATTGTTTTCCGCGGAGCTCGCATAGCGTGGCCCTTCCCCTCTCACACCCCGAACGAAAAAAAACCTGGAAGGACCTGGAGGGCCAGGTCCCAAATCTACACAGTAAAATAACAACATACTGGAGTGAACGATATGGAAGAAAATGCAGGATTGAACCAGTGAAGAGCAGATGGTCATATGCACAGTAGGCTCAGCACAACACAGAGTCACACGTGCCACAATCAAGATCCACGGTTGTTCAACGTCCTCCCAGCAATTATAAGAAATATTGCCGGAACAACCATGGCATCTTTAAGAAAACGGGACTGTTATCTGAGAGAAGTTCCGGATTAGCCGGGCTGTGGTGGGTATATGGGCCTGCGGGCCGCTCCAAGCAACAGCCTGTGGACCAAACTCTCACAAGTCGAGAAGAAAGTAGAAGAACTCCCGAATCCCATCAAGCAAGAATAAAGCAGGTAGCAGCCTGGCCTTGGGCCGGGCTTGGGGAGTAGAGAACTCCCAGATCCCATCAAGCAAGTATAAAGCAGGTAGCAGCCTGGCCTCGGGCCGGCTTGGAGAGTAGAAGAACTCCAGAACCCCATCAAGCAGGTATCAAGCAGGTATCATCATGGCCGACAGCCTGTTCTTGTAACCTTATACCCGGCACAGAGTCTTCCCTCCTCATAGATAGAGTTTTATTAGGTAAACTCCTTCAATGCAGACCAGTTTCATCAGTATTATAAATCTGATAAGAAAAAATTATTTGACAAAATGAATGTTCTTAATTTGTTAAATGGTTCTACACTGCTTGTGTCTGCACTCAATTTTTCACACCAACAATTTTTCTCTTCACAATAGTTGTGCCTTGCTTTGAACCTTGCAACCCACCCTTCACTTGCTTGGAAATTCTTATTTCAAGGCTTGTTGCAAACCTGCTTGCAGCATTTTTTATTTCTGGACAGCAAATTGTTATGCCAGCTGTGCGGTGCTGAGCAACCACTTGTACACAGCCTCATTCAACTGAACATGCTTTGAAGGCTTCAAGTTTTCGTACTGCACCCTCTGCTATTACTTTACACCTCACTTTCACTGGTTGAAATGTATTTCTGGAATTGCTCTTTTTGTTTCCTTATATCAGAACAGTACTAGTGCCTATATCAAAGTCCTTGGGAACACTCGAAGTCGACCGGCCACTTTCACAAGGTTGTTTTAACCCTTTAACTGTGCAACGCTCCTGCAGGCCCAGGCTTCGGGTCCGCAATGTGCCTCCGGTGTTTGTATTTTTCACGTTCCATTCAAAACTCCCGCGGCTACATGGGGTTCACATCAGCTTCCTCAGAGCTCTTGTAACAGACGCCAATCTTTAAAAAAAGATTGGTCCACATTGCCGGGTGTGAGAGCCTCATTAGTGAGTGAGCAACCAACGCTGGCGCTCGCAGCATGAGCGCACAGCTCTGCTGTTCAGCGTGTGACCACAGCATCGCCTAATAATGTCAAAATAATATATAATAACCTGTATTATTTAGCCATGATAGTATTATAGAAGAGCCTGAGTGTGATAATGACTGGTACAATGTTCAAATTTCAGTGATTCAATGCTGTTCACGATGTTCACAGCGCTAGACACAGCACCACAGCATTATTTCGTCCATCTAGGAATCTTCAAACGACTTCTTAGGTTCCTTTTCAAAATAAACTTGTGGTCATTTATTCATTTACAGAAATTAGTGACCAGGATTGTGGTTTTATATTAGCGTTGTGCGTAGTATTGTGGAAGGAGGAATTTTGGTGAGGGAGGGAGGGAGAAAATTGAGGTAGCCTCACTGTTTGCAGCCACTCTTTTTTTGCTCACCATACTAGCTTCGTGGTTCGCTATGGGGAACACACATATCATGGGTATATACAATGTGTTGTGTGTATATAGTGTGATAACAGCAACAAGGAGTATGTTGAGTGGAGCTATTTTTGGTAAGGGAGGTGACGTTGTAATCGTAGCGTAGTCTGCTGTCTGCTGTGTGATTTCTCATGTAGTGTATGGTGGCCACTGTACTATTTGGACACCATACCGGCTTACTTGCATAGTTCTGGTAAATAAAACATGTTATAAGTATATAAACATGTATAATAGTGTAATTAAACAACAACAGTATGGTGAGAGGAGCAATGTTGGCGAGTAGATGTGGAGTGAGAGAGGGCCTGTCTGGTGTGGCTGCTCACACTCGCGATGTCTGAATGTGTTGATGGTGA
>WNGS01164496.1:56041-78920 GCA_020271785.1 Procambarus virginalis | reverse complement strand
TCTTTCATAGGTTGTGTCCAGGCAATGATTTCTCTTCTTGGTAATGTATGTTTTCTTTGGCAATCTTTTCCAGAATAGCCCTGTCTCGTCACAATTAAACACTTGTTGTGGTAGGTATGCCTCACTCTGCACAAATCTTTAAATTCGCCAATGAATCTTTCAGCCGCTGGTTTGTCTGCGCTGGCAGCCTCCCCATGCCTCACAACGCAATGAATTCCACTTCTTTTTCTAAATTTCTCAAACCATCCCCTGCTCGCCTTACTTAACTCTTTCACTTCTGCATCACTCGTTCCAGGGGTTTTCTTTAAAAGGTCTTCATGCATTTTCTTGCCTTTTCACAAATGATGGCCTCCGAAACGCTATCACCCGCTAACTCCTTGTTGTGTATCCAAATTAATAATAACTTTTCAACATCCTCAAGTGTTTGTGTTCTATGTTTCGTGATTATTGATACGCCTTTTGCCACGTTAGCACTCATAATGTCCTTTTTCTTAGCCAGTATGGTGGATATCGTTGACTGAGATTTGTTGTACTGCCTAGCCAGTTCACCGACCCGCACACCGTCTTCATATTTACGAATGATCTCTTGTTTCTGCTCTATGGTCATTCTTACATGGGATCTCATATGTTGAGCCTTACCACTGACTTTCTTGGGACTCATGGCGCGATAGAAAATAATTACTTTAATGTTCAAAATGCAAAAAATCACCACAAAAGCGGAATTTTTTATAGGCGCGATCGTCACTAAGCGGGTAGCTGTAGTAAACTGAGGCAGGTCGGACCGCGTGACCGGGAACCATGCGCTCAGCCGACCCGAACGTGTACCAACAAATATCGGATGTCGACGACACTATCGGATGTCGAGTCGCATTTTTTGATGAAATTTATATCAGAACTCGAATTTATCGTAAGTAGGGGCAATCGTATGTCGAGGTGCCACTGTACTAGTATCTGTGCGTCACACTATCGAGAGAGAGGAAAACTGACTCAGGCTGAGCGCCACCAGTCAGCAGCCCCAGCTTTGAATAATTCTGCGATGCCATTCGAACGATAATTATTTTTTCAAGGCCACCACACAGGGATTTGTTTGGCGGGCCGGATGAAATTATGTGGCGGGCCGGATGTGGCCCGCGGGCCATAGTTTGGAGACCCCTGATATAATGATACACACTATTGGGTATGCTGTTTAGTTTAGTTTAGTTCATTTATTATGCACCCCATACCCATCTTGTGGGCAGTAGTGGAAAGGGTTACAGAGGCACATAATGAGCTCAGGGACTGAACCCCACAATTCATTTAGCTAAGCAAGTTACAATCTTGATGAGCTAGTTACAAAATTCAATGTAAGTCGTCACATCAACAATGGGTTCGAGATCGACCTCAAGTACAGGTTCTAAATTAAGCAACTGACATATGTGGAGAGATAGTGTCAAAATTTATATGTTTGTCCTGCACACCGCCTCCCATCCAGTGGGCAGCGGTGGATAGGTTACAATCACTCAGTTACTACCTACAGTTAGCAAACTGGGGATATTTGGCTAAAATTTCTGGTAGCAGATCATTTTGAATGAAATATTTACACATCGCTGGAACATTGGTTATAGAATTGTCTCTAAATTCACGTATCTTTTCGCACTCCATCACATAGTGACGGAGGGTGTGCGAATAATTTTGTTGACACAGTTTACATTTGGTCAGGTCTACATCGGCAGATAATGAGAATTCCCAGAGATACTTGTAACCGAGTCTAAGCCGAGCAGCAGTAACATCTAGAAGTCTGCTGATTTTATTGGATGATCCATAGATGTGTGGCTCCTCTTGCATGATAGTATGATGATAGATGGAATTACTGGTGTCAATTTCACTTTGCCTCAGATCTACAAGATCTTGTTGAAGTTCTCGGTGTACTGCTGCTCTCAGATTGCTCATTGACAATCCAAGGTTACACTCAACGGCTCCTTTAAAGGCAGATTCTTTGGCTAACTTATCAGCTCTATCATGCATTCGGAGGCCAACATGAGATGGAGACCACATGAAATGGACTCTGTTACCATCCTTAATAATTTTGTTGTATTTGTGTCTAGCTTCGGACACGAGCATGTTACAGTTATGTCTTAAAGAGTTGAGAGCATTTAAGGATGATAAGGAGTCACTTACAATTAATGTATCAAGTTTGGAGACTTGTACACATTTCAGTGCAAGGATCAAGGCAAATAGTTCGGTCTGAAGGGTAGAGGCCCAATTGTTTATACGGACTCCCCACTCAAAGTACAAGCCATCGCCCATTGTCAGAACAACTGCACTTCCAGCTGCACCCGTGGTGCGGTGTAGGGAACCATCAGTGTATATGATTTGAGAGAGAGAATGCTCTGTGGACAGAGCATCAATATGGCTTAAGGCGTTGAGCTTTGCCTCAAGACGAAGCTTGGGCTTATCTCTAATTTGCTTCTTGGGTGGAAAGGGAGGGATTAAAACTGGAAAGGGTGTAACCTCCCACGGTGCAGGAAAGTGCCGTTGTTGTTTCTCTTGGTACAAATCATGAACCCCATACATTCTGAGTTGAGTTCCAGTTTTTGTTATCCATTTGGAACAATGCTGATCTTCAATAAAGTAAGTCTGGAGGGCTTCTGTGCAAATATTAGGATGAGTTAGCCTAAGCATTTTTATACCAATTTGACAGTTAATTTCAGTAACACGATCAACAACGTTCAGAATATTAAGTTCCTTTCTCATATTAAGTATCTTTGTGGTACGAGGGCACCCAAGGATTATCCTCAGGGCTTCGTTCTGCAATTTTTCAAGCCCTCCAAGCTTTCTTTCAGGCATCAAAACAAGCAGAGGTGCAGCATAATCCACTAAAGATCTGATGTATGCAAGGTACATCATTTTGACAATTCTGACATTGGCACCATAGCCTGAGTGATAACCTGCAACAGCCTTGAGAGCTCGGAGCCTCTCTTTATACTGACGACAGAGTTTGAATACAACAGGACCATACAGTGGCACCTCAAGGCCAAGGTATTTGAATCTGTTTACATAGTCAAGCTGGGAGCCATCAGATAGTTGCATCTTGCGAACAGCTCCTCCCTGCCTGGGTGGGCGCCGATTTAGTATCTTTGTTTTCTCTGCTGAGATAATTAAACCTAGGTCCTGACATGAATCTAATACAGAGTTAAGAGTGTTCTGCGTGTTAGCATACCCAGTGGTGTGTATCATTATATCATCAGCATAGCTAATGATGTGGACGTTGGGTTTGCTCGGTATAGAGTTTAACAGCGTGTTTATTAAGATATTAAATAAGGTAGGACTGAGGACACCACCCTGCGGGGTACCTAGTTCAAAGTCTCTTGTTACACTCCTATGCCCCTGGAAAAATACAGATGACTTCCTGTTGGATAAGTAACCCCTGATCCAACAAAGAAGCCGACCACCAACATTCATTCTTGCAAGCTCACTCAAGATAACATGTCTATTTGCAATATCAAAGGCAGACTTAAGATCTAGGAAGGTGGTATATGACTTTTCAGTGTGCAGGGTAAGAAAGGTGGTGATGCAATGATGCACACTCCTTCCATGCATGAAGCCATATATCTGGGGGGATAGCATGGTTCTTATTCTATGGAGGAGACGGTTTAGGACCATTCTCTCGAATGTTTTGCAAATGCAGCTAGTAAGGGAAATTGGGCGGAAAGCATTCTCTTGATTTGGCTTGGGAATTGGAATGATTATACTGTTGGTCCAAGAGATAGGAAGTTCCCCAGTAACATAGCTCATATTATACAGCTCAAGCAGGGGATTCCCTGGTACTAAAGGGAGCAGGCGCAATATGTCATAAGTGATACCATCTTCACCGGGGGATGTGGCTTTGCCTTTGTTTAGGGCCGCGAGTAATTCAAACTCAGTGAATGGCACGTTGCATTCATCTTCCTTGTGGAGCATGAAGTCAACGAGCCTTTCTCGATCTCCGTAACCAGCATTTAATCTGAACTGTATGTCTGGGGGAAGATTATTGAAGCTAGAGGTGGTTGCCCAAGCATCGACTAACTCGTTTGCTCTGTGTAGAGGGTGAAGGTGTGCTACTTGGCCGATCTTATCGCCTTTAATTCTTTTAATATCCTTCCATGCCTGGCTGAGGGGGGTGTGAGAGTTGAGACTGTTAACAAAAGTTTCCCAGTTATCTTGCCTGAGCTCTGTCATGCGCTCCCTCGCCTTGGCTAGGGCTTTCTGAAAGAGCTTGAGCATTGCTGGCGTACGTGTTTCCCTATATGCAAGTCCAACTCGTCTGCAGTGCGTTTCAAAGTACGCAGTTTGGGGTCATTGTAATAGGCATGACGTTTATTACCTTTCATGTCGTTCCGACTATTGGACGATCAAAATTATCAATTTTGAAATTGATAATTGTTTGCCATTCTTAGATGTTCTTATTCATAGGGAAGATTCTTCACTAAAGTTTAGTGTCTACAGAAAACCTACGAATAATCTATCTTATGTTCATTATTTTCAGGGCATAGATACAATGTGAAAAAGTCGATTTTTTCTTCAATGTATCTAAGAGCTCTTCGAGTTGTGAGTCCAGAATTCTTAGACGAAGAGTTTAAGAATATTGATTCAATTGGTCTCAAGGTTTGTTACCCACTGAGTTTTTTGGAAGTTTGCCGCAACAAAGCACGTCGTACATATTATAATAATATATGCAGTGAAAGAATTCGCCCAAAGAATGTGTTATGTTTACCATATTTCTCTGGGTTTGAGAATATTGTCAAGGCCTTGAAACTTTTTAATATACATGTAATGTTTAGCTACGAAAACACTGTTGGTAAGCTATTAGTTAGGAACAGCCCTCGTAGTGATAATTGTGTCATTTATAAAATACCTTGTAAAGACTGTAATAAGTTCTATGTTGGGCAAACATCTAAAGATTTGAAATATAGAATATCACAACATAAATACTCTGTAAGACAGGGCCAATTATCTAATGCCTTGTTTGTTCATCTGTCAGAAGATGCTCACCAGATTGATTGGGGGATGGCTTCTTCAATAACAAATTGTAAAAGCACCTATAACAGAAACATAATTGAATCTGCTTTGATACAGATCACAAAAGAAAGTAATTTGAACATTAGCAGTGGTCTATATAATTTAGATCCATTTTTAATAGATCAATTAAAGGGCGATTTAAATAGGATCATTGGAACACATTTGTCTCACTAATTCATTGAATATATATTTACTATTTTATGCTAGAATTACCCAGTTGTTGGCCTGTATGTGCGTGTTGCATCAGATGGGCCGTCTACAATGTCCACGTCATCACTATAGGCCGTCTGCAGTGTCCACGTATTGTAACTCACCTCACTCCACCATTCTCTCTTGCCTATTTATGTCCAGTTCTCGATCTGTTAAATCACTACTTCTGAAGATGTATTAATATACGAAAGTACTTAAGGAAATTCCTGTTTCATTTTTCCTCCGTGGTCTGACATTGTCATATATATATATTATATATATATATATATATATATATATATATATATATATATATATATATATATATATATATATATATATATATATATATATATATTATATATATATATGTATACATATATATATATATATATATATATATATATATATATATAATATATATAAATAAAATCTGTGTGTGTGTAATTTATATAAACAAATAATTAAATATTAATTTTGGTAATATCTTTTCAGGGAAAACTTGCAAGTACAATTCGTATACAAGAGGGGCAACAAGAGGCAGAGGATGTCTATTCAGAAAATATATAAGAGTTTTTCCTCACACTCTTGATATATGGTCTTCTCTGGTCTCCTCTTTATTTTCTCTCCTCACAAATGTCCCTTTTTTTAATTTCTTTTACGTTTCTCTCCTGTTTTTCTTGTCTCTTTTTATCTCTCCTTTCCTCCTCTCTAGTAACACCTCTCGTTTTCTGTCTCTTCTAGCTTCTCTCTTTCTTTACTTTTTACATTTGTGGTATTCACTTACGTCATTTTTATCTTGTATCTTTTTCTTATCTTGTCTTTCTCTTCCCCTTCTCTTCAATGTTCTCTCATTTCTCTCTCCCCTCTCTGTTGTTTCTATTCTGTCTTCTCTCCCCTTGCCTTAATTTTGTTCTGTCTCCTCTCTTCTTGCATGGTGCTAACATGAATATTATACTTGACTGTGTTTACATTTACTTGTAGATTTTTATTTTAGTTAATTAGTCCTAAAGTTTTGATTTATAGATTTTTATTTTTAGTCAGAAAAACTATAGTTTATGTATACATATGTATACATAAACTCAGAAAACGTTTACTTGTTTTAGTTTAAAGTAACAATAACTGCTTGTAACGTCAGACTGATCTCAGCATGACATGAATCACAGGCTGCTTAATTGATCATGAATTGTTTGAAGGTGCTTAATTGTCAAGTTATGAATCACAGGCTGCTTGATCATGAATGGTTTAGAGGTGCTTAGTTGTCAAGTTATGAATCACAGGCTGCTTGATCATGAATTGTTTGAAAGTGCTTATTGTCAAGCTCTATTGAATAATATATATTTTGTCTCTTTTTCTCTTTCCTTTTTCTATCTTTTTCTTTCTTTCTTTCTTTTTCTTTCTTTCTCTCTTTTTCTTTCTCTTTCTTTCTCTTTCTACATGAATATTATACTTGACTGTGTTTACATTCACTTGTAGATTTTTATTTTTAGTTAATTAGTCCTAAACTTTTCATTTATAGATTTTTATTTTTAGTAAATTAGTCCTAAACTTTTGATTTATTGATTTATATTTTTAGTCATAGAAAAATTATAGTGTTATATGTATACTCGAAAAAACTGCTTGTAACATCAGACTGATGACATGAATCACAGGCTGCTTGATCTCAAAATCTATTGTGTTCACATAATGCATGTATAGAATTTTATAGATTTTTAATTTTTACTTTTATATTCTGTTATAGATATAGTCTATATATTTTGAGCTATTACATATATTTTGTTGTATTACTCATTCTTAATTAAATAAATATAATATTTTAATTCTCTTTTTGTACCCTATATTTATTTGTAATTTACACGTACATATATAGGATGTCCATTTCTTTCTCAGATATGTCTTCATTCTTTCTCTCCCTTTCTATTTTAGATATGAATGAAAAAATTATTATACCCTATAATTTACCCTAAACGTTTTAATGTAGGTAATTAAAAGATTACAGAAATGTTTTTTGAAACATTATTTATTTACGTACTAAGGTCGTAAATAAAAGTTCTCAGAAAACATTTTCTAAACGTAATTATAAACGTTCTGAAAACAATGAATTGTCGTTTTTAGAACGTTTTAAAAACGTGAAAATGTTTGCTGGGGGCCTCGCCCACCCTAAGTTTCATCACCTGTTCCTTTACTGTTGTCTTCCTACTGATGTGACTGTGTAGTAGCTTAGGTTCAGTCTTGGCTTTATTAGCTATATCATTTTCATACCTTTTCTCAGCTGCTCTTCTCACACTGACATACTCGTTCCTGGTTCTCTGGTATCTCTCTCTACTTTCTGGTGTTCTGTTATTACGGAAGTTCCTCCATGCCCTTTTGTTCAGCTCCTTTGCTTTCATACATTCCCTATTAAACCACGGATTCTTCCTTTGCTTCTCTGTTTTTTCCTGTTGGGTTGGGACAAACCTGCTTACAGCCTCCTGACATTTTTGGGTGACAAAGTCCATCATGTCTTGTACGGACTTGGTTCCGAGTTCTGTGTCCCAATGTATATCCCATAGGAATTTATTCATCTCCTCATAGTTTCCCTTTCGGTACGCCAGCCCTTTGGTTCCCAGTTCTTTTTTGGGGGTGATAATTCCTAGCTCAACCAGGTACTCAAAGCTCAATACACTATGATCACTCATTCCCAGTGGGGCTTCCAACTTAACTTCCCTTATATCCGACTCATTTAGGGTGTGTCTGTGTGTGTGTGTGTGTGTGGTGTGTGTGTGTGTGTGTGTGTGTGTGTGTGTGTGTGTGTGTGTGTGTGTGTGTGTGTGTGTGTGTGTGTGTGTGTGTGTGTGTGTGTGCGTGTGTGTGTTTGTGTGAATACTCACCTAGTTGTGGTTGCGGGGTTGAGCTTTGGCTCTTTGGTCCCACCTCTCAACTGGCAATCAACTGATGTACAGATTCCTGAGCCTACTGAGCTCTATCATATCTGCATTTGAAACTGTGTATGGAGTCAGCCTCCACCACATCACTGCCTAATACATTCCATCTATTAACTACTCTGACACTGAAAAAGTTCTTTCTAACATCCCAGTGGCTCATTTGGGTACTAAGTTTCCACCTGTGTCCCCTTGTTCGCCTACCACGTGTGTTAAACAGTTTATCTTTATGTACCCTATCAATTGCTCTGAGAATTTTGTCTTCCAGTGTCATGAGGTGCATTTCTCACAGCCTGTCCTCGTAACTCATGCCTCTTAGTCCTGTGACTAGCCTATTGGCATACCACTAAACTTTTTCAAGCTTCGTCTTGTGCTTGACAAGGTGTGTGTGTGTGTGTGTGTGTACGTGTGTAACAAACACGTACTTATGTGGTACGTGTGTACTACATAAATGTAAGGCGTTTGCTGAATTAGAAAAGTCGGCTAGCAGTCCAACCTTAACGACACAATTAACTCGTTACATAAAAAATACGTGGCTGTGCAACAGTGTGTGGGAATTGGGGAACTGGTGTGCATTCAGACGACTGGTGAGGACCAACAATGACGTAGAAGGATGGCACTAGCGTCTGAATCAAAGGGCAGTGAGGGACAACTTGGCTATATATATTTTAATCCCCTTACTGTACCGTGAGGCGTCCCTGGTAACCTTGCAATACCAACTGGTTTCTGATCAAAAGCTAAAGTCTAGTTGCCGCAAGGGCAATAAAGAGAAACAGGAACATTTGTGGAAGCTTTGGGACCGTTACGAAGAAAAACAGATAAGCACCTCACAGTTCCTCAAGGAATGTTCGCGTTTTATCCCAGGAAGTGCCTGAACTAGAATTAGAAAACAGCAGTCTGTTTACTGGTTGTTATTTAACTTAAGTTAGTTGTAAATGATAATGTAAAAATAGCCACTGAGAACTGATGAGTTGGCCAAGACTTTTGCTCGTGAAGAGGGAATTGATTACCAACTTGGACTGCCTTTGAGCAGCCTGAGGGCAGCAATATCCCAGGAACATCAACTAAATTTGGAGTCCGCCTGGAGCTGCCGTGGGGTACAGACGTGTCGTCTGGCCTCTGGTGGTTTGAGGTGTTTGCCGTTTTCGTCACCAGAGGGGGTGTGGGCGTTTCTGCCCCCCCCCCCTGTTGTTGCTGCTGGCTGCGTGTTGACGTGGCGAGCTTACCATGGGTGGTCCCCTTCCTTCTATCAAGCGCGTGAACTCCGTGGGCCTGGAGTTCACTGGTCGTGCTGGATATCCAGATATCGCCGTGGTTCTGTGCGACTTGCTTCATGTCCCTGTGATGGACGTTTACGGTATTGAGCTTGTGACTGCCCATCGAGTTGTCATCAAGCTTGTGACGGAAGAAGTGTACCGTGATTTCCTCAGTCATTACGAGGGACGCTCGTTGTCGATGCCGGGTGGTGCCGGCTCTGTCTCCATATCTGACCGGAGTGGTGCGCTGACTTATGTCAGTGTGCATGGGGCGCCCCTGGAGTTTCCCGAGGGTCTTCTCCGGCGTTATTTTCAGCGGTTTGGAGCGGTCATCAGTGTGAGGGTCAACACGCTACCCTCAGGGAGGTATGCCGGTAGACGGACGAACATTCGCACCTTGGGGATGCGCCTGCGGTCGGATATTCCATCTTCGGTCCGGCTTCTGGGGTGCTACATCCGGGTGTACTATGCCCGACAGCCTCGTACCTGTTTCCGGTGTGGCCTGGTGGGGCATCAGGCTGCCGGGTGCGATGTGGCTCAACCTATTCCGGGAAGAAGATTTCCCTCCGCTTCCCCTGGACGAGGACTCCGGGGATGCAGTGACCGACCCGCTCGTTGTTGCGGCTCCCCCGGCGTCGCCTGACGTTCCCCCGGATGTCGCCGGCCCTCCTCAGGATGTTGCGATGCCATCGGTGGATACTCCTGCTCCTGTCCCTGCTGCTCCAGTGGGCCTTTCTGCTGCGCCCTCCTCACCGTCTGCTCACCTGTCTTCAGCTGCTGCGCCTGGCCCTGCATCCTCGCCTCGGATCCCGGCTGTGCTGGGTGCTGGGGTGACTGTGGGGACCCCTGTTGTGTGTGGTCCGGTTCCCCCTGTGGTCGAGGCTGCTGCCGTTTTGCGGCGGACGTCAGTTATTTCAAAAATTAGTTAAAAATTACAGACCGATAGCACTAACATCGCACATCATAAAAATTTTTGAGAGAGTGCTAAGAAGTAAGATCACAAAATACATGGAATCACAGCATCTCCATAACCTCGGACAACATGGTTTCAGAACAGGGCGCTCTTGCCTGTCGCAGTTGCTGGACCTCTATGATATGGCATTAGATGCTATGGAAGACAAACAAAACGTTGATGTAATTTACACAGATTTTGCAAAAGCTTTTGATAAATGTGACCATGGTGTTATTGCACATAAAATGCGTTCAAAAGGAATTACCAGAAAAATAGGCAGATGGATCTACAATTTCCTGACTAACAGAACCCAATGTGTATTAGTCAACAAAATAAAATCCAGCCCATCAACCATGAAGAGCTCAGTCCCCCAGGGACTGAGCTCTGTGCTCTCTGCAAAGCACTGTGCTTGCTCCAGTACTTTTTCTCATCCTCATATCGGACATAGACAAGAACACAACCTATAGCACTGTATCATCCTTTGCAGATGACACTAGGATCTTCATGAGAGTAGGTAACATAGAGGACACGGCAAACCTCCAATCAGATGTAGATCAAATCTTTCTATGGGCTACAGAAAATAATATTGTGTTTAACGAAGATAAGTTCCAGCTCATGCGCTATGGAAAAAATTAAAATATAAAAACGGAAACCACGTACAAAACTCACGCACAACGCCAGTGGACGCAGACGCACTTGATGCGTTCCTAGTGGGTTATCCCCTCCGGGACTATGTCGTCGGAGGCTTCCGGGGGGGTTTCCTATTAGGTTACGAAGGGGTAAGGACACCACTCTCCTCTCGTAACCCCCCAGCAACTACAGCCCTGCCACATATAGTGGGGCCTATGCTCGAGAAGGAACTGAGCCTGGGGTGCATAGCGGGCCCCTTCGAGGTCCCCCCATTTGAGAATTTCAAGTGTTCTCCTATAGCCCTGAGAGAGAAGTCTACGCCGGGGAAATACAGGCTCCTGCACAACCTCAGCTACCCCTATACCTCCGAGAGCGTGAACGCCAACATCCCCCGGGAAAAGACAACTGTGTCCTACCAGTCCATCAACGACGCGGTCGCCTTGGTGGTCAGACGCTCGCCGGGGGCGCATCTGGCAAAATGCGACATAGCAGAGGCGTTCAGGATCGTCCCGGTCAACCCCAGCGACTACCACCTACTCGGCTTCGCCTACGGAGGGCGGTACTACCATGAGAAAATGCTCAGCATGGGGGCGGCACCTTCCTGCAGGATCTTCGAGACGTTCTCCGACGCCCTGCAATGGATCCTTGCGGAGAAGTTCGGCGTGCGGGATGTTGTAAAGGTGCTAGACGACTTCCTCTTCGTGAGTTCTAACTACGAGGAGTGCTTGCGGAGCCTGCGGGTGTTCATTGCCCTCTGTGAGCGCCTAGGCGTACCCTGGCTCCCCACAAGACTGTAGGCCCCCACCATTGCCTCACATTCCTTGGACTTGAAATCGACGCACGACGTATGGAGACAAGGCTGCCGGACGACAAGAGGACGAAGTACACGACCGCAGTGGAAGACGCGCTGCGGGCCGAGAGCCTTCCCCTGCGGGACCTGCAAGGGATTATCGGCAAACTGCAATTCGCCACGGCAGTCATACCCGGGGGACGGGCTTTCCTCCGACGTCTTCACCCGCTCACCCGTGGTGTACAACGTCCCTCACGACCCTGCCAGCTGGACGAGGAGGCGAAGCTCGACTTGCGTGCCTGGCACACGTTCCTCGGCGCGTTCAACGGAGTTACGGTTTTTCCACCAGACGGTGGATGGGGGAACGCCATGGCCCTCACGATGTGCGCGGATGCCTCTTCCATGGGTTATGGACTCACACTCGGAGCGGCCTGGCTCAGGGGTACCTGGCCTATGGACTGGAGCCGGCTGAACATCGCGCTCCTTGAACTTTACCCTTTCTACATGGGGATATCCATCTTTGCACCAGTGTTAGCAAACAAGAGGCTTGTGTGTAGGTCCGACAACGCCGCTGTGGTAAATGTGCTACAATCCCTGTCTGCCAGGTGCCCCCTCCTCATGCAACTGGTCCGGCCACTGGCAATCCTCCTCACACATAATATTACGCTTCTTCCTTCACACCTCCCGGGCAAGTTAAACGGGGTTTGTGACGCTCTCTCCCGGTTGCAGGTACTGCCGCTATCGTTCCTGCGAGACGCAGGACTCGCCGAGAAGCCAACCGCAATCCCGCAGCACCTCCTGCCCTGCAACTTCACCCTGAAACTGTAAGGACGCTGTTCGACTCCCTACAGCCTGCGACACGACGAACGTATCAACATAAGTGGGCGGAGTACGTGGAGTATGTATCGAACGGCAGGAGACGAGGTTGCCCCTTCGAGGCTACGTCCGCGACACTGGCGAACTTCCTGCAGTCGCTGCTGTTTCGAGGTTTGGCATACCGCTCTCTTAGTGCTTACCTTGCGGCTATCGCCTTCATGTTCAAGCTGCATGGTAGGGAGGACCCCACACGTCAGTTCCTAGTCACACAACTACTTAAGGGAGCACGCAACAAGGCCCAACGGGCCCCCGCACGACGATTGCCTGTGACCAGGCGACTACTCCAGCGACTACTGGGGGCCCTGCGAGGTGTCTGCCGCTCGACGTACGAGAAGACCTTCTACCGAGCGCTCTTCTGCCTCGCCTTCTATGCTTGCCTCCGGCCAGGGGAGGCGACTTATTCGGGGAAGGGACAACACACACTACGCTTGGACCAGCTAACCTTATCGCGGACGGGGATAGTCATCGCGTTTGCCTCCTACAAGCACAGCGCAGGGCGTACCCCCAAGTTAACTCTGAGTGCAGTCCCCTACAGTAAGTACTGCCCGGTCCGTGCTATGACGAACTTCTTAAAACGACGGGGCTTGGAACCAGGACCTATCTTCCTGGGCGAATCGGGCTCCCCCGTCACCAGACAGGATTTCACATGGGTGCTACGTGCCGCCGTTCGAGCCCTAGGACTGCCTCCAAACGATTATGCACCACACTCCTTCCGAATCGGCAGGGCCACGCAGATGTCCATGGATGGCCTGGCACCGGCAGCAATCAGAGCAGTCGGCAGGTGGAAAAGCGATGCGTTCCACTCCTATGT
The DNA here is from genome assembly GCA_020271785.1 of Procambarus virginalis. Taxonomy (NCBI): domain Eukaryota; kingdom Metazoa; phylum Arthropoda; class Malacostraca; order Decapoda; family Cambaridae; genus Procambarus; species Procambarus virginalis. Next base: position 65,458 of record WNGS01164496.1, on the reverse strand, counting down.
CAGGCAAGACGTCATTCCATTACCTAGATAGGTTCTTCTGCGGCCAGCGGGCACCTCGCCCTTCAGGGGGGTGGGGGACCGGCTTCGCTGGCCTGCGGAGTGGGGGTGCTGCGCCGGATCCCCAAGTCTAGGGCTGCCCGCAGCTACTTACCATATGTCAAGTGCTCACTACTGGTGCAAGTTGGGGGTTGCAGACTTTACATGTACTAGGCACTAGCATGTCATTACCCCTGGAAAATCTTATATAATTTTCATGCCCTCTGCGTATGCACAATATATTTTATCCATACTGTACTGGCTGTGCCAATCATTATTATCTGGCATTGTTTAATTATAGCATTACGCTATTTTACCATGGAAATCTTCATTATTCTTCCTATGCCCTCTGCGTATGCAGAATATATTTTATCATACTGTACTGGCTGTGCCACTCATTATCTCTGGTATTGTTTAATTATAGCACTACGCTGTTTGCGAGTACTGCAACATTGCTTCGGTTAGCCGACTCTAGGCACGATTAACGTCCTATGACTTATTCCCTTAGTTGCATCTTTGCAGTACTGGCATGCTACTCAGTCATGTTACGATTTCTTTTATTGTGGTACAGCAGTCGCTCTGTAATTATTAATTAATAAATTAAGGTCCCCCCGCTCCTGTGTGTTTTTCTCTCCGCCCAGAAATGGCCCCTGCATAATTTAAATTAAGCGGGGGAATTCTGGGAGCGAGAATAAACATATACGCAGCGCTCAGGAGAGCTGCGCGCGCCGTGGGGGGGGGCGCACATTTAAGCAAACGCACGAGCAGTTTCTCCCTCTTTCCACTAGGCTCCGCTACGCTTCACACGAAACACCCGCCCTCCTCCCTTGACTGCAGAACTTCTTATGCTCTCCGAGCCCCACATGTTTCCCCTACGCTTCTCTTTAATTTAGTAATTTGGGGGGTGCTGCGCCGGATCCCCAAGTCTAGGGCTGCCCGCAGCTACTTACCATATGTCAAGTGCTCACTACTGGTGCAAGTTGGGGTTGCAGACTTTACATGTACTAGGCACTAGCATGTCATTACCCCTGGAAAATCTTATATAATTTTCATGCCCTCTGCGTATGCACAATATATTTTATCCATACTGTACTGGCTGTGCCAATCATTATTCTCTGGCATTGTTTAATTATAGCATTACGCTATTTTACCATGGAAATCTTCATTATTCTTCCTATGCCCTCTGCGTATGCAGAATATATTTTATCATACTGTACTGGCTGTGCCACTCATTATCTCTGGTATTGTTTAATTATAGCACTACGCTGTTTGCGAGTACTGCAACATTGCTTCGGTTAGCCGACTCTAGGCACGATTAACGTCCTATGACTTATTCCCTTAGTTGCATCTTTGCAGTACTGGCATGCTACTCAGTCATGTTACGATTTCTTTTATTGTGGTACAGCAGTCGCTCTGTAATTATTAATTAATAAATTAAGGTCCCCCCGCTCCTGTGTGTTTTTCTCTCCGCCCAGAATTTATGTTACTACACTGACTCCCAATTTCACAATATTGTATAAACTTTGATGAATCGCTCGTCTATGGGTCATCCAATAATGTTAGCAGACTTCTAGATGTTACCACTGCTAGGTCTTACCACTGCTAGGACCTATCCACCGCTGCCCATTGGATGGGGGGAGAGGGAGTTATGTGTAGGATAAACATATCAATTGTGACACTATAGCCCTCCATATATGTCAGTTGCTTAAATTATAAACTGTACTTGTGGTCGGTCTCGAGCCCATTGTTGATGTGACAATGTGCATTGACTTTTGTAACTAGCTTATCAAAATTATAACTTGCTTAGCTATATGAATTGTGGGGCTCATTCCCTGAGCCCATTATGTGCCTCTGTAACACTCCACTATCGCCCATAGGATGGGTATGGGGTGCATAATAAATGAACTAAACTAAGCTCTGCCTTTTTGATAACATATACAGTTATAAGCTTTATTTGTGAATCTTAATTAAACAATATATCACAGAGCCTGTAGGGTTCGGTGAGATGAGTGAAGAGACATGGGAGATTTTACATAAGTACAGTACAAGGTAGTTTAAGTAGCGAACGCATGTCAACGAATAACGAGTATATATAACAAACTATTGTCCTATGAAGTCGATTTAACTTCCAAACATATACTTTTTAATAAATGTTAAATGTTTTCTGGCTAGTTATGTTAGATTTTATTAAAAATACGTATTCTACTTGATAACATTATAATTTAAATTTGTGATAATTTGTGCAGAGAAGTGCGACAACTGGATATGCCAAAAAACACTTTCCAAACAACGATATATCTTGGATAAGTCGCTCCACAACATTGACGCTTGGACCGTCGACTTCCTTTGATGCTACTTATTTACTTATTTCATAATGAAATTATATTGGTTTGGAGTAAATATATGTTTTCTCATGTTCTGCATTCAGCACCCACATTATAGTGAGTAAATATACCATATTACTTCATTACTTAAATAATGCTAGAGGGTTTGAGTAGCTTTGGGTCTTTAGTGGACAGAATCTCCAATAGATGGGGCAAGAGTCGACCCATCTCTCTCGCCCGAGCAAGAGTCGAAACATAATTTAAAATTGATATATCTTTGTCCTCGAACATGATTTATTTTATTTGGTGCAATCATAATAATGTTCATATCTCGGTCTTTCTGGAGGCATATAAGACTTTAGGCTTTATTAGCGTATCTTTGTTAATTATACAATATATATTGGCAAGTGGGTAGCCGTCTGCACTACATTGATACTGTTAATCACAACTACCTCTTATTTAAACTTCAGCGTTATGGAATCCGTGGCCTTGCCCTTGACTACATCCGATCCTATCTTAGTGACAGACACCAATATGTAACCATCAATGATACAACTTCTTCCACTCTACCAATTACCGTTGGAGTGCCACAGGGCAGTATCTTAGGACCTCTTCTATTTCTTATATATATAAATGATCTGCCTAATGTCTCTAATATTCTCAAACCTATATTGTTTGCTGATGATACTACCCTTATCTATTCAGACCTCAACCCACATACACTAAATAATGTTGTGAATAATGAATTAAAAAAAAGTCCACTTCTGGATGTCAACGAACAAACTAACATTAAACATCGAAAAGACTTACTACATCTTATTTGGAAGCAAATCATCAAATGCAATTCAGCTACAGATAGACAATATTAACATCAGTAATAAAAATGATGGCAAGTTTCTTGGCCTATTCCTAGACAAGAGACTCAACTTCAGCACCCACATTCAACACATAACGAAGAAAGTCTCTAAGACAGTGGGTATACTCTCCAAAATCAGATATTATGTTCCTAACTCCGCTCTCCTCTCACTATATTATGCACTAATCTACCCCTATCTTAATTATGGTATCTGTGCATGGGGGTCTACCACTGGAAACCACCTTAAGCCCATCATCACGCAGCAAAAATCTGCTATCAGAATAATAACTAACTCAGCTTTTAAACAACATTCAGCTCCCTTGTTTAAATCTCTAAACTTGCTAAATATTAACTCCCTCCACACATTCTCTTGTGTCAACTACATTTACAAAACCCTGTTTTTAAATGCAAACCATGCTCTGAAACTCTCCCTGGATGGATGTAATAGGACCCATTATCACCACACCAGAAATAAATATCTCTTTGATATCCCCAGGGTCAAACTTAATCTGTGTAAACACTCTATGCAAATTAAGGGACCTAGTCTATGAAACTCACTCCCTAGTGAATTGAAAAACTGTAAAAGTTTTGCCTTATTTAAAAACAAAACCAAAAAGTACCTGATTTCATCTTCTTAGTTTCCTACACTGAGCTTTAAATTTGCTCTGTACCTAGTGTTACCCAATCTCCTAATCTCCTAATTTTTATGTATTTAACCCTACCAACCTTATCATTGTGTTCATTGCTGTCTTCTTTTATGTGCTAGCCATGTGCTGTTTTGTGCCTACCAATTTTTGTCAACTACCATTCAAGCTGTCATTGCAATCAATCTTAGCTGCCTATGTGCTTTAATACACTGTACCTACAATTTTCTCTAATTTTTTTTTCTTGCCATGTATCTGTTATCATTTTTTTATAAATTTTGCAAGTATTTACCTACTTAAAATTTTCTTAGATTAAGGACCTGCCCGAAACGCTGCGCGTACTAGTGGCTTTACAAGACTGTAATTACCATTTTATGTATCCACACATTCCCAATGTACCTTCTTGTATATGCATAAATAAAATAATAAATAATAAAATAACATGCCCGACAAGCTACTGAGCGCTACTATAAAAACATATGTATCTTCACTTGAGCTATAAATATGTCTATAGTAATGTATTTAAAATGAAGCTCATATTTCTATCTTGCTTAGGACATGTATAACATTTGAGTTTATTAACGAATTTACGTGAAATAAACATTGATCTGAGAGAGAGTTGCTCTGTCGTTCAGTCTGTACGGGGTCGGAGCTCCGTAATTTTTAAAATACATGTATCTTCATTAGAACTTTAAATATGTCTATGGTAAAGTGTTTAAAGTGAAGCTTATATGTCTGCCTTTCTTGAGACATATAAAACATATATGTTTATTAACGAATTCACGTGAAATATACATTGTTCTGAGAGAGAGTTGCTCGGTCGATCGGTTAATAAATAATTTTGGTTTAATAAGTCATCAAGATGTTTTCAACAATATTCTTTCGGCGTTCGTCTTTTCCAACATGGGCGACCCTTTTGGAAACGCGATACTTGGGTTAACCCATTACATAGTTGGGTCTGTTTCCATTATGGTTCGGAACATTTGTTACTTTTAAAATGCTAAGCTAACCTACATACCTAAATACATAGATACACAGAATTACGTATGCCCTACATAAAGTGTTCGAAGTGTCATGAATGTGCATTTACAAAGGTGAAATGCAATTCTGATCAGCATCCATATGTACTTTATACACATACATATACATACACACACACACATATATACGTACATATACATATATACATGCATATATATACACACAATTGCATTCATATACATTTGTCTCTTTTACTCTGACAGGGTGAGATAGCTGACAGAGAAACTAGTGTGCAATTAAGCACTTAATCACTGAAGGTGATTAAGGTGCTTTTACAAGCTCAGGTTATATATTTACATCACATACATACATTGTATAAATGATACATTACATGGTCAATCTTGGATACAAGTCCAATATATCATCAAGTGTTCCAGTACTCATATAGTAATTACACAATTCAGCATACCTCAGCCCAGGAGGGCGAAAGTCAGTCAATATGGGACATTCTAAAATATAATGTTCAAGAGAGTGCATGTTTTCTCTTTCACAAAGTTGACACATTGTGTACTCAAATCAAATGTCAAATCAAATGTTTATTTAGGTACTCGACATTTGAGTTTTGAGAAAGCTGCCAGATATGGCCCCTGCATAATTTAAATTAAGCGGGGGAATTCTGGGAGCGAGAATAAACATATACGCAGCGCTCAGGAGAGCTGCCCGCGCCGTGGGGGGGGGGGGGGGGGCGCACATTTAAGCAAACGCACGAGCAGTTTCTCCCTCTTTCCACTAGGCTCCGCTACGCTTCACACAAAACACTTCTGCTACGCTCCACACGAAAAGAAGCCTGCAGAGCACAGTATGGACCCAACAACTGCAGCTGCGGCCCCAGCTCTATTGGACCTGCCCCTTGGAGGCCCTTCTACTTCCCAGAGCGCCCCCCCTGGGGCGTCGGGCATGCTACAGGAACTCAGGTATGGCCCCTAGGTATGGCCCCGCACGCGGTGCGCACGTGGAGAGTGGCCACCTCCTAGGCTAGGATTGCCCGTTAGCCGTGTGCCCAGCGGCATGCCCCCGGGCTCGTTCCGTGCCTTGCTGCTTTACTGGGCCCCTGTGCCCCTTGTGGTCCTTGGCCCCCCCCCCCCCTGTTCCACCCCCCGCCTCCCCGACCTCGTGCCCCAGCCGTGTTCCAGCTCCTACGGGCCCTGTTTGGGGGCCCAGTGCTGACGCCACAGCTGGCTGCGCCCTGCCTGGGCTGGAGGATACGGGGGGGGCGGGCGGGCCCCCCGTGGCCCCCTACAGTTCACGCGGGAACCTGGTCCGGCGGCCACCTCCCTGCTCGGGAACCAGCTGGTGGCCCAGGGGACGCTGCGGGACGCCCTGGCCCAGGTGTTGGTGTACATGCTTGGACGTCGCAGCGTCGTCGTCCCTACAGGCGGCGGGCCAGCTGCGGCTGCTCCAGCTTTGGGGGCAAGCTGACGATCCAGCAGCAGACGCCTAGGACGGCCGCCTACAGCAGGGGACGAGGGGGGGGGCCCCCCTGCTGGGCTCTGCGGCTTAGGAGTGGAAGCATGGCGCTCCTCCAGCCGCCTACACTGGCGGGCCAGCTGCTGCTGTTCCAGCTTTGGGGGCAAGCTGACGATCCAGCAGCAGTCACCTAGGACGGCCGTATACAGCAGGGGACGTTGGGAGGCTCTCAGGCCGGGCTCTGCAGCTAGGAGTGGTAGCTTGGCGCTCCTCCCTCCGCCTCCTTCACTGGTGCTTCCCTTCGTCACCACCCCGTCCCTAGGGGTGCAGTCGGCCTCCGCTCTGCGCCGGAGGAGAGGACGTTCGTTTGTGCCTTCCCTACGCCCGCTTCTGAAGGAAGTATCGTGTTTTCGTTGCCTGGGGTCCGCTCTCGCTCCCTCTTCGGTGTTGGTGCTTTACCTTTCCTTTTATTTTAATGGTCTTTCCCCCGCTGCGTTTTCTTGTTTACTTATTCCGTTCTTTCGTTCAGTCTTCCTTTAGGCAGTCTTGGTCCATTTCTTTCTACTCTTTCCTTATTTAGCCGTTCCACTTCTCTTCGATTCTTTACTCACATTTGTTCGTTAATTTCTTGGCATTTCTGTTACTGTCGCTCATTTAGACGCTTCTTTAATTTAGCCTTCAGTTTTCCTTAATTACTTCTCCTTATCCTGGGCTCTGCCACTTTTTTTTCTATTTTCCCTGTTATTCTTGCTATTTATTTCTCGGTCTTCTTTCGTCCCCCCCCCCCCTGGCCCCCTGCTCTCATTTCGTTATGTACTTTCTTTCCGTTCTATTCGTTTTCTCCCGTCTTTTTCCCTGCTTTAGGGGTATCGTAATTTCCTATTTAACTTTTCCAGTTCTTTGGTCTTCTCTTCTTTGTCCCGTCCTCATTTGACCGCTTTATCCTTTAGGCAGTCTAGGTTCTTTTCTTTGCTACTATTCTTTACTTAGCTGCTCCACTTCCCTTCGATTTTTTTTTTTTTTTTTTTTTTTTTTTTTTTTTCATTCGTTATTTACGTTTTCTTGCGACGTTTCTGGTTGTCTGCTGCTCTTGTAGTTTTCTCTAATTTATCCTTCAGTTTCCCTAATGTCTTTTCGTCCTTCTTCAGGCTTCTGCTTCTTTATTCATTTATCTTCCCCGTCTTCTTGTATTTACTGATTCCCTTTATCAGTCTTTTGTCTTTCCGTTTGTCATGTGCACTTTTATTGCACTTTTTTTTCTTCTTTTCCTTTTTCTGCCCTTCTTGTACTGCTACCCTTTCCGTTTATTTACTTCCCTCCCCGCTTTAATTTTATTTTGTTATTTTACTTTGTCTTTCCTGGGTTTCTGCCTCCGTTTTATCTGTTCCCCATGGCATATACTTATGAGTTTGTTTCTTTGTCCTTAAGCAGTCCCTGTTCCACATTCTTTCGTTTGCCTATTTTCTGCTTATTCGACATTTGTTTTTCAGGCTTACATTTGTCACGGTCTGCCCTCAGTTTTCACTTATTGCTACGTTCGTATTGCTGTGTTATTTGTAATTGTTTACTTTTTGTGTCCGCTTATGCATATTTTTTTTTCCCTTTCTTATGCCCCCTTTCGGTTCCTGCCCCATTTATTCGTTTCTCCTGCTTTGCACGCTGTCTCTGCTTCTCATTTCCATTTTGGGTACTTTTGTCCGGGCTTAAAATTAGTTTATTTACTTTATTTAATTTTAGTACTTTACTTAGTTAATGTTTAATTTGTTTAAGTTATTATTAATTAATGTTTTCTTTAAAGTTTTTAGTTTCCAGAGTTTATTTCCTTTATAATTTACGCATTATTTATTTATTCTCTTATTTCTCGTTCCGTGTTATGCCACTTTCGCTTTCTCTCCGCCTATTCTTTAGTTTGTCAAGTTTACTTTGTCCTCTGCCTGTTTCTGTTACTCTTCATTATTATTTACTTGATTTTCTGCCTTTATTTCTGCTCGTCCGCTCCCGCTTTTGCTTTTATTTATTCACTCCGTTTTGTACGTTTATTATACTACCTACTTCTTTCGCCCTTATCCTTATTTTATTATTAGTTTTCTTACGTACAGGTTAATTTTATTCTAAGTTTCTTTCGCTCTCTAATTAATTTTGTTTAATTATGTTTTGCCTATTTTAAAGTATACTAGTTAAGGTTTAGTTAAATTTATTTAGTTTCCCGCATTTAAGTTATTTAATTTTATGTGTCACATTGTTTATTTTAATATTTCTGCTTCTGTTTATTATTCTACAGTACTTCTCTTTCACCCTTATCTTTTATTTTATTTTAGTTTTCTTACGTACAGGTTATTTTAATTCTAAGGTTTCTTTCGCTCTCTAATTAATTCTGTTTAATTATGTTTTGCCTAATTTAAAGTTCTACTAGTTAAGGTCTAGTTAAATTTATTTAGTTCCCCGCATTTGAGTTATTTATTTTATGTGTCACATTGTGTATTTTACTTATTTCCGCTTCTGTGTCATGCCTCTTTTGCCGTTTCCCCGGCTAGTCAGTAACTTTGTATTTAGTTACTATATTCATTTTAGTTCCTTTGTCTAACTTGATGTTTATTTGGAAGTTTTAACTATTTTAGGGTCATTTATAAATTTATCTAGTTCCTGTGTTTATTTACTGTATTTTATGTGCACATTATTTATTTTATTTACTTATTTTCCGGTTCTGTGTTTGCTTACTATGTTCCTTTTCCTTTATTTAATTTACTTTGCCTTTATTTCTGCTAGCCCGCTACCCTCTTCTGCGTTTATTTATTTATCATTCCGTTTTACTCTATTTACTTTCTTATGCCCTTACCCGTTTTTTGCTGTTAGTTTCTTATGTTCGGGTGCTTTTAATTTTAGTTTATTTTTCTACTTTTATTTTAGTTCTTTACTTAATTAATGTATTTTGTCTTGTTTGCAGTTTTAACTACTTAAGGTTTATTTACAAATTTATTTTAGTTTCCAGAGTTTATTTACTTTAATTTATTTACACTTTATTTTATTTACTATTTCTGGTCCTGTGCTACCGCCTACTTTTTGCTTTCCAGCTACTCTTATCTCGTTAGTTTCTTATGTCCTTCCCCCG
>WNGS01164496.1:12784-37262 GCA_020271785.1 Procambarus virginalis | reverse complement strand
CAGCACTGCCCCTAGCCTCCACATACACCAGCACTGCCCCTAGCCTCCACATACACTAGCACTGCCCCTAGCCTCCACATACACCAGCACTGCCCTATAGCCTCCACATACACCAGCACTGCCCCTAGCCTCCACATACACTAGCACTGCCTAGCCTCACATACACCAGCACTGCCCCTAGCCTCCACATACACTAGCACTGCCCCTAGCCTCCACATACACCAGCACTGCCCCTAGCCTCCACATACACTAGCACTGCCCTATAGCCTCCACATACACTAGCACTGCCTATAGCCTCCACATACACCAGCACTGCCCCTAGCCTCCACATACACTAGCACTGCCCTATAGCTCCACATACACCAGCACTGCCCCTAGCCTCCACATACACCAGCACTGCCCCTAGCCTCCACATACACTAGCACTGCCCCTAGCCTCCACATACACCAGCACTGCCCCTAGCCTCCACATACACAGCACTGCCCTAGCCTCCACATACACTAGCACTGCCCCTAGCCTCCACATACACCAGCACTGCCCCTAGCCTCACATACACTAGCACTGCCCTATAGCTCCACATACACCAGCACTGCCCCTAGCCTCCACATACACTAGCACTGCCCTATAGCCTCCACATACACTAGCACTGCCCTATAGCCTCCACATACACCAGCACTGCCCCTAGCCTCCACATACACTGCACTGCCCTATAGCCTCCACATACACTAGCACTGCCCCTAGCCTCCACATACACTAGCACTGCCCCTAGCCTCCACATACACCAGCACTGCCCCTAGCCTCCACATACACTAGCACTGCCCCTAGCCTCCACATACACCAGCACTGCCCTATAGCCTCCACATACACTAGCACTGCCCCTAGCCTCACATACACAGCACTGCCCCTAGCCTCCACATACACCAGCACTGCCCCTAGCCTCCACATACACTAGCACTGCCCCTAGCCTCCACATACACCAGCACTGCCCCTAGCCTCCCATACACTAGCACTGCCCCTAGCCTCCACATACACTAGCACTGCCCCTAGCCTCCACATACACTAGCACTGCCCCTAGCCTCCCCATACACCAGCACTGCCCCTAGCCTCCACATACACAGCACTGCCCCTAGCCTCCACATACACTAGCACTGCCCCTAGCCTCCACATACACTAGCACTGCCCCTAGCCTCCACATACACTAGCACTGCCCCTAGCCTCCACATACACCAGCACTGCCCTATACCTCCACATACACTAGCACTATAGCCAGCACTAGAATCTAATAATATAATAAAATATAAGTGTTTACTTACGATAATATTTGCATGAAGCGTTTGTCCTCTGTCCGCTGACTGCACTGACGACAAAATGGCCGCTCTGTTGATCTGGCGGCGACGACGCTGTGACGTCACAGGTGAGGGCAGCAATGCGCATTTCGTCCCTCGACCCTTAATCATTCCCTCGTATATATAATTGGCGAGACAATTTACTTATCAGTTACTTATCTTAGTTAGCAAATAGGGGATATTTGGCTAAGATTTCTGGTAACAGATCATTTTGATTGAAATATTTAAACATCTCTGGAACATTTATTATAAATTGTCTCTGAATTCAATTCAATTCAATTCAATTGAAGTCTTTTGGCACTCCATCACATAGTGACAGAGGGTGTGCTTGTTGACCCAGTTTACATTTGTTAGGTCTACATCAGCAGATAATTAGAAATCCCAGAGAGAGTTGTAACACAGTTTAAGCCGAACAGTAGTAACATCTAGAAGTCTGCTGATTTTATTGGATGATCCATAGATGTGTGGCTCCTCTTGCATGATAGTATGATGATAGATGGAATTACTGGTGTCAATTTCACTTTGCCTCAGATCTACAAGATCTTGTTGAAGTTCTCGGTGTACTGCTGCTCTCAGATTGCTCATTGACAATCCAAGGTTACACTCAACGGCTCCTTTAAAGGCAGATTCTTTGGCTAACTTATCAGCTCTATCATGCATTCGGAGGCCAACATGAGATGGAGACCACATGAAATGGACTCTGTTACCATCCTTAATAATTTTGTTGTATTTGTGTCTAGCTTCGGACACGAGCATGTTACAGTTATGTCTTAAAGAGTTGAGAGCATTTAAGGATGATAAGGAGTCACTTACAATTAATGTATCAAGTTTGGAGACTTGTACACATTTCAGTGCAAGGAGCAAGGCAAATAGTTCAGTCTGAAGGGTAGAGGCCCAGTTGTTTATACGGACTCCCCACTCAAAGTATAGGCCATCGCCCATTGTCAGAACAACTGCACTTCCAGTTGCACCCGTGGTGCGGTGTAGGGAACCATCAGTGTATATGATTTGAGAGAGAGAATGTTCTGTGGACAGAGCATCAATATGGCTTAAGGCGTTGAGCTTTGCCTCAAGACGAAGCTTGGGCTGATCTCTAATTTGCTTCTTGGGGGAAAGGGAGGGATTAAAACTGGAAAGGGTGTAATCTCCCACGGTGCAGGAAAGTGCCGTTGTTGTTTCTCTTGGTACAAATCATGAACCTGATACTTTCTGAGTTGAGTTCCAGTTTTGTTATCCATTTGGAACAATGCTGATCTTCAATAAAGAAATTCTGGAGGGCTTCTGTGCAAGGACTAGGATGAGTTAGCCTAAGCTTTTAATACTAATTTGACAGTTAATTTCAGTAACACGATCAACAACGCTCGGAATATTAAGTTCCTTCTCATATTAAGTATCTTTGTGGTACGAGGGCACCCAAGGATTATCCTCAAGGCTTCGTTCTGCAATTTTTCAAGCCCTCCAAGCTTTCTTTCAGGCATCAAAACAAGCAGAGGTGCAGCATAATCCACTAAAGATCTGATGTATGCAAGGTACATCATTTTGACAATTCTGACATTGGCACCATAGCCTGAGTGATAACCTGCAACAGCCTTGAGAGCTCGGAGCCTCTCTTTATACTGACGACAGAGTCTGAATACAACAGGACCATACAGTGGCACCTCAAGGCCAAGGTATTTGAATCTGTTTACATAGTCAAGCTGGGAGCCATCAGACAGTTGCATCTTGCGAACAGCTCCTCCCTGCCTGGGTGGGCGCCGATTTAGTATCTTTGTTTTCTCTGCTGAGATAATTAAACCTAGGTTCTGACATGAGTCTAATACAGAGTTAAGAGTGTTCTGCATGATAGCATACCCAGTGGTGTGTAAATTATATCATCAGCATACCCAGTGGTGTGTATCTTATCATCATATACCCAGTTGTGTGTATCTATATCATCAGCATACCCAGTTGTGTGTATCATTATATCATCGGCATACCCAGTTGTGTGTATCATTATATCATCAGCATACCCAGTGGTGTGTATCTATATCATCATCATACCCAGTGGTGTGTATCATCATATCATCAGCATACCAGGGTGTATCATTATATCATCGGCATACCCAGTGGTGTGTATAATTATATCATCAGCATACCCAGTGGTGTGTATCTATATCATCATCATACCCAGTTGTGTGTATCAATATATCATCAGCATACCCAGTGGTGTGTATCATTATATCATCGGCATACCCAGTGGTGTGTATAACTATATCATCAGCATACCCAGTGGTGTGTATCATTATATCATCAGCATACCCAGTGGTGTGTATCATTATATCATCAGCATACCCAGTGTTTGTATCATTATATCATCAGCATACCCTGTAGTGTGTATCATTATATCATCAGCCTAGCTATAATGATGTGGACGTTGGGTTTGCTCGGTACAGAGTTTAACAGCGTGTTTATTAAGATATTAAATAAGGTAGGACTGAGGACACCTTCCTGTGAGGTACCTAGTTTGAAGTCTCTTGTTATCATTAATAACTTTGTTGTATTTGTGCCTAGCTTCAGACACGTGCATGTTACAGTATGTCTTAAAGAGTTGAGAGCAATTAAGGATGATAAAGAGTCACAATTAATGTATCAGTTTAGAGACTTGTACACATTTCAGTGCAAGAAGCAAGGAAAATAGTTCGGATTGAAGGGGGTAGAGGCCCAGTTGTTTATACGGACTTCACACTCATAATATAAGCTTTTGATACAGTGCCACATAAAAGACTGATTAAAAAGATAGAGGCTCACTATATTGTGGATTCTATATTAGACTGAATTAGGGCATGGCTATACCAAAGGAAACAAAGATTTAGAATCAATGAGGTTAAGTCGCAACACATGTTTTTACACATGGCCGTTCATGTTTAACAAATTTGATGTCTTTTTATTCCAGCATAGTTGAGGCAGTTGATAGTGGTAAGGATTGTGATGTTGTGTACCTTGACTTTAGCAAAGCTTTTGATACAGTGCCACATGAAACAATGTTGACCTTCAATAAAGACATTCAGGAAGGCTTCTGTGCAAGAGTTAGGATGAGCTAGCCTAAGCATTTTTATACCAATTTGACAGTTAATTTCAGTAACACGATAAACAACGCTCGGAATATTAAGTTCCTTCCTCGTGTTAAGTATCTTTGTGGTACGAGGAGCATCCAAAGATAATCTTCAAGGCTTCGTTCTGCAAGTTTTCAAGCCCTTTAAGCTTTTTTTCAGTCATCAAGGCAAGCAGAGGTGCAGCATAATCCACTAAAGATCTGATGTATGCAAGGTACATCATTTTGACAATTGTGACATTGGCACCATAGCCTGAGTGATAACCTGCAACATCTCCAAGAGGGCTTATGGAGCCTCTCATTATACTGACGACAGAGTTTGAATACAAAAGGACAATACAAGGCAAATTTTAAGGTATTTGAATCTGTTAACATAGTCAAGCTGGGAGCCATCAGACAGTTGCATCTTGTGAACAGCTCCTCCCTGCCTAGGTGGACACCCATTTAGTATCTTTGTTTCCTCTGCTGAGATATGACTAAACCGAAGTCCTGACATGAGACTAATAAAGAGTTAAGAGTGTTCTGCATGTTAGCATAACACGTAGTGTGTATCATTATATCATCAGCATACCCAGTAGTGTGTATCATTATATCTTCATATATGATGATACATGATACAAGGAGGTCTAAATTGATCGATCGAACGATCTAAATTGAGTACTAAAATATGGTCAAAAGATTGGTGGATGCCGTTTAATACTGACAAATGTAAGGTTTAAAGGATAGGTAATGACGCTAGATCGAGTTACAAGATATAAGCTAGATGCATGCATGGTTCTGAGATTGTGAAGTCGAATTATGAAAGGGATCTGGGAGTTATGATTAGTAAGAATTTACAACAAAAAAAATCAATGAATAAATGTTCGTAATAAGGCAAACAGAACACTGGGATTTATGTATTGAAACATTAGTAATAATTAAGATATCGGTTCATTGTTCTTCAGATATATCTTGCTCTGGGTAGGCTCCATTTAGATATATATGCACTTCACTTTTGGTCACAGTATATCCACAGCATAGATATAAATTTACTAGAATGCGTCCAGCAGAGGATAACAAAGTTAATACCCCAAAATAGAAACCTGTCATATGAAGAAAGATTGTCAAAGTTTAAATTACATTCTCTAGAAAGACAAAGAATAGGTGACATGTGGTTTATGTTTTTGTTGACTTGTTTCTATATTTTCATAAATAAAGCATGCTTACTGTCTTATTCCAAGTTTTACGACAATTTTACAAGGTTTAAAATATAAAGCTCAATATATTTCAGCTTTTTTATACAGGAATTATACGTTAATATAACATTATAATAACGTAACAATGTCGTGTAAATAACGTTATATTGACGACATATAAATGTTATATTTATATTATAAGAACGTAAATTGGATAGGTTTACATAAAGTAAACAAAAAAAAACGAAATGTTGACTGAAAATTGTTTGTTTTTATATAAAAAGCATGAAAACATTATAATTCCATAGCATTCACTATTATTTTTAAATTTTTACATAAATCTTAAAAAACTGTGTCACAAGAATACATGTTTTTAGTTATATCTAGTGGTTTTAAGAACGTCAGAAATACATATTTATGTCAAATGCTAGAGTATTACCTTTGTGGCACCATTTAAAAACGTTCACAAACGTTTTGTGTTTGCTGGGAAGGCTGGTTATGTAACCAATCATGTGAAGACATGTGGGGAAAAAAATTAACCCAGAATATTGATCTGATACGTATAAAGGTCTATGCCGCTAAATTAAAAGCTTGTGAAAAAAACTGACGAGGTGGTTGCCGTTGAAGTTTACCGTGAGCAAGGTTACGAAGAGTTACCGAAACGTAGCAAAGGCACAGTACAAGGAGTCCACCTGGAGCTGCCGTGTCGTACAGACGTGTCGTCTGGCCTCTGGTAGTTTGGGGTGTTTGCCGTTTTCGTCACCAGGGGGTGTGGGCGTCTTTGCCCCCCCTCCTGCTGTTGCTGCCTGGCTGCGTGTTGACGTAGCGAGGTTGCCGTGGGTGGCCCCCTTCCTCCTGTTAAGTGCGTGAAATCCGTGGGCCTGGAGTTCACTGGTCGTGCTGGATATGGGGCTATACATACACAGGGATACATGCTCCGTATCCCTGTGATGGCCATTTATGGTATTGAGCTTGTAACTGCCCACCGGGTGGTTATCAAGTTCGTGAAGGAGGGGGAGTACCGTGACTTCCTCCGTCGTTACGAGGGACGTTCGTTGCCGTTACCGGGTGGTGCCGGCTCTGTGTCCATCTCGGACCGTAGTGGTGCCCTGACTTATGTCAGTGTGCATGGGGCGCCCCTGGAGTTTCCCGAGGACCTTCTCCGACGTTACTTTCAGCGGTTTGGAGCGGTCGTCAGTGTGCGGGTGAACACGCTCTCCTCAGGGAGGTATGCAGGTAGGTGGACGAACGTTCACACCTTGGGGATGCGCCTGCGGTCGGATATTCCATCTTCGGTCCGGCTTCTGGGGTACTACGTCCGGGTGTACTATGCCCGGCAACCTTGTACCTGTTTCTGGTGTGGCCTGTTGGGGCATCAGGCTGCCGGGTGCGATGCGGTTCCGGTTGCTCCAGTCAACTTGTTCCGGGAAGAGGATTTCCCGCTGCTCCCTCTGGACGAGGACTCTGGGGGTGAGGAGAAGAACGTCCCGTTAGTTGCTGAGGCTCCCACAGCGTCGCCCGATGTTTCCCCCGGTTGTCGCCGACCCTCCTCCGGATGTTGCGGTGCCGTCGGATGATACTCCTCCTCCTGTCACTGCTGCTCCCGTGGGCCTTCCTGATGCTCCCTGTGAGGCATCGCCGTCTGCTCACCCATCTTCAGCTGCTGCGCCTGGCCCTGCATCCTCGCCTCGGGTCCCAGCTGTGCTGGGTGCTGGGGTGGCTGTGGGGCCTCCTGATGTGTGGTCCGGTTCCCCCTGTGGTCGAGGCTGCTGCCGTTTTGCGGCAGGCGTCAGTTCGACCGGCTAGTGGTGCCCGTGTTTCTGGGACCGCTTCCGGCTCTGACGATCTCAGGCCGATGCCCTAACGTTCCCGGTGTTCGTCGTCTGCCTGGGCCGATGTTGGGGAATTTAGTGACTGTTGGTCTTCGGGTGTGGATAGAGTGGTTCCGGATGCATCGCTGGCTCCGCAGTTAATGGTGGCGGAAGTCCATGTGCCTGCTGACGATGGTGTCCGTGTCTCGGGTGTGCCTGCTGTTCCTTCTCCACCGGAGGCCTCTCTGCGGTGGGGAGTGGTGGCCTCCGCTGCCAGGGATGGTGGGGATGATGGGGTTGGGCGTGGCCTGGTGGTGACCTTATGGAAGGATGTGCGCAGTTCGGTTTCCCGG
Organism: Procambarus virginalis; assembly: GCA_020271785.1. NCBI lineage: Eukaryota > Metazoa > Arthropoda > Malacostraca > Decapoda > Cambaridae > Procambarus > Procambarus virginalis. Next base: position 29,486 of record WNGS01164496.1, on the reverse strand, counting down.
CAGTCGTCCGGTGGTGTGCCCGTGGACGCTGGTGCCCCTGTGGTGGTGCCTTCTGTCCGGCTCCCTCCTCTGAGGAGGTCTGTTGGGGATTTGGGGAACGTGTTACCGGAGTCTGTGATGCCGTTGGGTCACTGGTTGCAGATTGCTGCGTTACAGATCTGTGAGGAGGCGCTGGCCTTTCAGGGTGGGGCAGTTCCATTGGTGTGGGAGCGTGTGACGGTCACTCGAATCAGGAGTGATACTATTTGGGTGCCCTCTTTGTGGGTGTTTGTTGCCAATGTCCCGGATGATATGGTGTCCCCGGTGGATGGTCAAGGCCCTTGGCAGTGGTTGCGCTGGGAGGCGTTGCATGTACGATTCCCTCGGGACGTGTTTCCGGGCAAGTATGTCAGGTGATTTTCTACTTTTGTGCTTACTCTTGTCCTGTGTGCCCTTCTGGCTGTTTGTTTGTCATCTGGTAGTTTGTGCCCGTGCCTCTCCCTTTGTTTGTGGCGAGGCAGGTGGTTTGGTGTGTGTGTTATTCTTCATGTATTTGTTTTGTATTGTTACCGTGCCCTATGTGTTCTATTCTATGCTTACATGTCGTGATTGTCTTTTATTTTCTTTTGTTTGTTATTGGCTTCTTGTGTGGTGTGCTTTCTTATTGTATTTAATTTTGTTCATACTGTTGTGCTTTGTTGTCGGTCCTTCAGGCCGGCGCTTCTGTCTGTTTTGTTTCATACTACTAAAATGTTTTAAATTGTTACTATGTTCTTGTTTTGCTTGCATTGCATGCTTGTTTGTGATTGTTTTCTGTTTTGTATCTTTTTGAGTTTTTATCCTGCATTTCCTGTACCCTTTCCAGTTTTGGTAATTGTTGTTCTGTCGGTCCTTCTGGCCGGCGGTTTCTTGTTTTGTTTTGTTATGTTTCTATTTGTTGTTTTATTGTAATTTATCTCGCATGCTTGTATGTAATAAAAAAAAGGCACAATACAACTGGCGAGTGGTGATCATGGTAAAGAGAACAGCGATAAGGCGTCGTGGCATATTGTGGAACGTGAACAGAATCGAGCTGTGAGGGGAAAATATTACACTTACATTTCGAAAATGGAAACCTGCTTGATAACTGCTTGATGGGGGTTCTGGGAGTTCTTCTACTCCCCAAGCCCGGCCCGAGACCAGGCTCGACTTGTGAGAGTTTGGTCCACCATTATGTTGCTTGGAGCGGCCCGAAGGGCCACATACCCACTACAGCCCGGCTGATCCTGAACTTCTCTTAGAAAACTGTCCAGTTTTCTTTTGAAGATGTCCACGGTTGTTCCGGCAATATTTCTTATAGTCGCTGGGAGGACGTTGAACAACCGCGGATCTCTGATGTTTATACAGTGCTCTCTGATTGTGCCTATGGCACCTCTGCTCTTCACTGGTTCAATCTTGCATTTTCTTCTATATCGTTCACTCCAGTACGTTGTTATTTTACTGTGTAGATTTGGGACCTGCCCCTCCAGTATTTTCCATGAGTATATTATTTGGTATCTCTCTCGTCTCCTTTCTAGAGAGTACATTTGCAGAGCTTTGAGACGATCCCAATAATTTAGGTGTTTTATCTCATCTATGCGTGCCGTATATGTTCTCTGTATTCCCTCTATTTCAGCAATCTCTCCTGCTCTGAAGGGGGAAGTGAGCACTGAGCAGTACTCGAGACGGGGCAACACAAGTGACTTGAAGAGTACAACCATTGTGATGGGATCCCTGGATTTGAAAGTTCTCGTAATCCATCCGATCATTTTTCTGGCTGACGCGATATGTGCTTGGTTATGCTCCCTAAACGTTAGATCGTCGGACATCATTATTCCCAAATCCTTGACATGCTGTTTTTCTACTATGGGAAGATTCGATTGTGTTTTGTACCCTGTATTATGTTTCAAATCCTCATTTTTTCTGTACCTGAGTACCTGAAATTTATCACTGTTAAACATCATGATATTTTCTGGTGCCCAATCGAAAACTTTGTTGACATCTGCTTGTAATTTTTCAATGTCTTCAGCAGAGGTAATTTTCATGCTGTTTTTTGTGTCATCTGCAAAGGATGACACGAAGCTGTGACGTGTATTTTTGTCTATATCAGATATGAGAATAAGGAACAGTAGCGGTGCAAGGACTGTACCTTGAGGTACAGAGCTTTAAACATCCCTTGGACTCGATTTTATCTGATTGACTGTTACTCTTTGTGTTCTGTTCGAAAGGAAATTGAGTATCCAGCGTCCTTCTGTTCCAGTTATTCCCATTAACCTCATTTTGTGAGCTATCACCCCATGGGCACATTTGTCGAACGCCTTTGCAAAGTCTGTGTATACAACAACTGCATTTTGCTTTTCTTCTAGGGCTTCTGTGATTTTGTCATAGTAGTTGAGTAACTGTGACAGACAGGATCTTCCCGCTCTAAATCCATGTTGTCCTGGATTGTGCAATTTATTGTTTTCCATAAAACTAGAAATTTGATTCCTAATCACTCTTTCAAACACTTTTATTATGTGTGATGTTAGTGCAACTGGCCTATATTTTTTTGTCAAGGCTTTACTCCCCCCTTGTACAACGGAGCTATATCTGCAGATTTAAGTGCTGCTGGTATCTCCCCTGTATCCAGGCTCTTTCTCCATATTACGCTGAGTGTTCTCGCTACTGGTACTTTACATTTCTTTATGAATATTGAATTCCATGAGTCAGGCCCAGGAGCTGAGTGCATAGGCATATTGTCAATTTCTCTTTCAAAGTCTTCCGAGTTTGTGGTAATATCCGTCATATTATCTGCAGCTTGAATGTCTTTCATAAAGAAGCTGTCTGGGTCATCAACTTTCATGTTGTTAATTGGTGTGCCAAACATAGCCTCATACTGGCTTCTTAGAATTTCACTGATCTCTTTGTCTTGAAAGAAGACACTCAGTGTCGAGTGAGATAATGATGGATAAAGAGTAATTTTTTCTCTCAAAATTACATTCAGGAAGCCTATTAATATTAATTGTGCTACTTTGAACATTAATGGGCTCAATTGTAGAAACAAACAGTTGCAGCTAATATCATCATTTAAATATCATAAATTGGATGTGCTTTTAGTGCAAGATCACAATGTACAAGATGTTAAGAAACTTGATGTGTCGCTTGATTACGTTGAAATCCTAATAAATCCTACGAACTTGTTGAAAGGTGGTACGATGATATTGATTGCTAAACAAGCCCACATAATGGTTCTTAATACCGAAATGGATGATAATGGTAATGTTTTATATGCGAGGATTTCCTTTTTTGACACCATAATTCCTCTGCTTAAAGTATATGCTTTCTCTGGCACCTGCAGGAAGAAAGAGAGGGAGGAATTGTTCTGTAAAGAGTTATTGTATTTTTTTTCAGAAATGATAAACGTAACATTATTTTTGGTGGCGACTTTAACTGTGTCACTTCTGTGAGAGATTGTAGCACTGAGACGAACACATGTGTATCTCCTGCTTTAATTACACTTTTGAAATGTATTGGTCTCAAGGATGTGAATAGCATTAACGGATGTGTCTATGAGTACACATATGTTCGCCAGAATTATATTTCTAGGCTTGATAAAATATATTTGTACACATTACATGATAAAATTAGTTCTTGCAGTACCGTTCCGGTCAGCTGTTCAGATCATTGTATGGTTGTGGTGAAGCTTGTTATTGAAGATCAGGTTAAAGTGGGGACAGGGTCATGGAAGCTCATTTGCAATCTATTGCAGAGTAGAGATGTAATCGATGATTTTAAAGTATTGTGGGAACACCTGGTTGGGCAAAAACATAAGTTCAGGTGTCTGTTGGAGTGGTGGGACATGTGTAAAATTGCATGCAAAAGTTTCTTCGTGAAAGTGTCCAAAAGAAAGGCTGCTGAAAAATATGGCCTTTTAACCTTATTCCAACACTGAGTAATGCAACTTTATGCAAATGTTAATATGGGATTAGACAAGTATGAAGAAATTACCATTTTCAAGGACAGAATTAACAAAATGCAAGGTTGAAATATCTGAAGGAGTCAATGTTCGCCTCCAGATTAATGATTGGATGTATGGTGAAAAACTCTCTCCAACTTTGTTAAGTAAAGTGAAGAATAACAAGGATACAGCACTTGTGACTAGTATTAAAGCAGGTGATGGGACGAATATGACAAATACGGATGGGACGAATATGACAAATACGGATGGGACTGTATGTTATGTTCGAGATGAATTAGAGAAAATTTACAAAAAAGTGGACGTAGACCAAGGTATGCGGGAGTATTTCCTTGGAAAATGTACACGGGTTTTAATCCAGGATTACAACATGACATTGTTGGAAGATGTAGATAAACAGGAGGTGTGGAGTGCTGTCAAGAGTTTAAAGAAGGGTAAATCACCTGGCTGTGATGGGTTCCCGGCGGAATTTTATTTCTATCTATGGGATATCATTGGTAAAAACATTGTACAAGTGGTGCAGTATAGCATACAGCACAGGAAACTTAGCAGGTCACAATCTCAAGGGATTATTAAGATGATACCTAAAACGGGTGATTTCCATATTCTAACGAACTGGATGCCACTTTCCTTGCTAAACCAGGATTATAAAGTAATATCGACATTGCTGGCAAATAGACTTCGGATTGCAATGGATAAAATTATGTCAAAGGAACAGTTCTGTGGTGTGCCTGAAAGATCTATAATCAATTGTAAGAGTGTAACTAGGGATGTTGTGAAATATGTGTCTGAGAATAATGTTAATTCCTCCATGATAAACCTTAACGGATCGACAGCTATTGACCGTCTTGATTGTTGGAAATAACCAACAGATTATTTTCTCTCAACTCCTAATATTAACATTTATTAATAACATTAACACGTAGGATTAATATCGTTGGTGTTTCTATAGTAAGGCATAATTTAGCCAGAAATTGCTCACCCATCATGACGCCAAGCGTCGATAGCAGACTGAAACATGAAGTCTTCCACGAATGTTAGAGATTTATAGAGTTCAGTTAATTATCCTTTCTTTCTAAAAACATTGTTCATTATGAAAGAAATATTCATATCACTCACTTATGCGTACTGAGCTCGACTATTCAACTAAATTAATTATTCCAGTAAAATATTACTGCGACGTAAATGAAATACACGTCGCCCCTTCTCGTTTAATTTGTGCAATATTAACTACATCTATTGCCTTGCGAGAAGAGCTATTATTATTCAATATATAACATCATATATAATATGATGTTACAATATATATATCAATGTAACATCACTTGTATGTATGTACCTTACCTGAATAAGCATATATATTTACTCGTGATGATAGTTTAAATCGTACTCCTTTAGTTCCCTAAATAATTACTAGTACACCAAATTGGTTTAAGCTCGAGATTGCTATGAGCGTCTCTACGCATGCGTGTTCAGGCGTCAGGGTATGAGGGAGGTGGTTTTCCAGCACACGACTTCCCTACGAGTACACAGAAATTTGCGAGCGGCAGCCATTGCAGATTGAATACGAGGTCGTACAGTGCTTCTTACTGTATATTCTCGTTTCTGAGAAGATAATCGCGTCCTCGAATTTGACCTTCAACAGCAGTGAACGTCATGGACTAATTGACGTGATATCGGCGAGTGTAAATGTGTCAACAAACCTACATTAAGTATAATTTATGTGTGGTGCACTATCTCATAACTTATTACTGTAGGTAGCTCGTCGTTATGTCATCTAGCGACCACAACACCCTTGTTAGTTTCTTTCCACATTATACTCAAGTTTCAATGAATAGTGGAGTAAATCTCTAGCCTAGTCAAATTCTATACCATTTCTGTGATTGCAGTGTGTTGGTGAGGACAAGCAGAGAAACCCTTCCTCTACACACGACATTCCTTACTGGTGTTACATCCATTATTTCAGCGATGTGATCACGTCTATGAGTATTCAAACAGTGAAACGGGTTTTGTGTAGTCTTCTTACAGCTAAGCCTTACTGTCTCTTGTAGATTTCTTTAACTGATGCTAATATTATTTCTAATATGTATTTACATTTCTAATACATATAATATTTTAAGAGAAATTACTTAAATCTAATATTTTGTTGCTCATTGTGTAACAATGTTTCACATATAATTTCCTATGATTTGACAATTTATTTCATAGGCTTACTTACTATATTATCAGCATACTGAATCTACATTTAATTTCTGATTCTATAATCTGTATTGATGTAATTAACCAACTGGTAACGAACCAGCACCCGTCATTATCTTAGATATATTAATTTCATGTAATACCCCTTCAATGTTGAAGTTTGAGGATTTTTAACTCTCAATTAATTATTATTACAGTCCATTCATGCTCTTCAAATAATTACTAAATAATCTAACATCCATAGGCACTGGTACCACAGTGTCAGTCTTATAATCCATTTATTTGTTTTCCCTCTTTTCTCAAAAGTCCTTGGAGTATTTCGATATCTTAATTAAATATTATTAGAGTTGAGTTAAAGTCCCATTCCACAACATTGTGGTCCTTCAAACGAGATACATTACAACTAATATTAAACTTGATATCGGTTTTAAGAGCCCAAACAACATTTTGGCCTTATAGAACTAGGTACATTATTAATCTTAGAACTTGTGCTAAAACAATCACTTACTAACCATCGTGTAGTAGTTTAGGTTAAACATATTCCATTATTTGTGGTTACCAGCAGTGTACCACATATGTTAGCCTAACCCACACCAAGTTATAATTTATAATATTTGCTATCTTTACCTCATGTATATGGTAGCACTAGTGGGACACAGTCAGTTGCCCACAACACTTAGATCCATACCTCACACTGAGGTAAGAATATTCAGGTCACCAGGAGCAACAGCTCACAATTTTTACAATAATCCTACATTAACACCTGGGTTAGATTGGCCTCACCATCTTACAATAATTTACTTAGGTGGTAATGACATCTATTCTACTCGGCACTCAGCTGAAGTAATTAATCACCTTAAAACAATAATTTCTTCATTTAAATTTGTCAGCAATTCGGTAGTGTTCACATTAGTGGAGCCTCACCAACTAAGTAATGATAATCGTTAGGGAGTTATCAACGTAACTGCCCGAAACGCTTTGCATAATAGTGGCTTGAGGCATTGAATGTACTAGCTCTATCTATAAAGCCATCAACTTTTTGTATCTTACCTTGTATGTATGTACTTTACCTGAATAAATATTGATATTTGTTGTTTGTATTTGAAAATGCATTAACTTTCGGCTGAGGAAAAGAGTGAGAGCGGATGCCACTTACACAGCCAGACCATATACATAAAAGCTGGCGACAGATGATGTACACCTGTCAGGCGAGTCTAGGTCACATGTAGTTGACAAATTGGTCAACACTATCAACCATCACAAAAGGTTGTGGGCTAACAAACCAAATTTAGCTGAATATATATATATATTATATATATATATATATATATATATATATATATATATATGACATCTTATATATATATACACTATATATATATATATATATATATATATATATATATATATATATAATATATATATATATAGTGTATATATATTATATATATATATGCACATACTTGCATGAACCACAAGAGAAGATTAACAATCTTTAGACAACACCCACCAGTGGGACTCGAACCCAGAAAGCACAACTATCTTCCAATAGCTGCCATAACTAGTATGCCTTAACCCACTACACCAAGTCAGACCCTTAAAAGAGATAGAGACTTCGAAGCATTTACCTCAAATATCTCCACCTCCCAAGGGCGCCAGATTAGTGAGGGGTCACTCAAGCATTTTTCATCAAGCCACTGTCAATGTGGGAGAACTCGTGTCTATGCTATAAGCACATACTTGCATGAACCACAAGAGAAGATTAACAATCTTTAGACAACACCCACCAGTGGGACTCGAACCCAGAAAGCACAACTATCTTCCAATAGCTGCCATAACTAGTATGCCTTAACCCACTACACCAAGTCAGACCCTTAAAAGAGATAGAGACTTCGAAGCATTTACCTCAAATATCTCCACCTCCCAAGGGCGCCAGATTAGTGAGGGGTCACTCAAGCATTTTTCATCAAGCCACTGTCAATGTGGGAGAACTCGTGTCTATGCTATAAGCACATACTTGCATGAACCACAAGAGAAGATTAACAATCTTTAGACAACACCCACCAGTGGGACTCGAACCCAGAAAGCACAACTATCTTCCAATAGCTGCCATAACTAGTATGCCTTAACCCACTACACCAAGTCAGACCCTTAAAAGAGATAGAGACTTCGAAGCATTTACCTCAAATATCTCCACCTCCCAAGGGCGCCAGATTAGTGAGGGGTCACTCAAGCATTTTTCATCAAGCCACTGTCAATGTGGGAGAACTCGTGTCTATGCTATAAGCACATACTTGCATGAACCACAAGAGAAGATTAACAATCTTTAGACAACACCCACCAGTGGGACTCGAACCCAGAAAGCACAACTATCTTCCAATAGCTGCCATAACTAGTATGCCTTAACCCACTACACCAAGTCAGACCCTTAAAAGAGATAGAGACTTCGAAGCATTTACCTCAAATATCTCCACCTCCCAAGGGCGCCAGATTAGTGAGGGGTCACTCAAGCATTTTTCATCAAGCCACTGTCAATGTGGGAGAACTCGTGTCTATGCTATAAGCACATACTTGCATGAACCACAAGAGAAGATTAACAATCTTTAGACAACACCCACCAGTGGGACTCGAACCCAGAAAGCACAACTATCTTCCAATAGCTGCCATAACTAGTATGCCTTAACCCACTACACCAAGTCAGACCCTTAAAAGAGATAGAGACTTCGAAGCATTTACCTCAAATATCTCCACCTCCCAAGGGCGCCAGATTAGTGAGGGGTCACTCAAGCATTTTTCATCAAGCCACTGTCAATGTGGGAGAACTCGTGTCTATGCTATAAGCACATACTTGCATGAACCACAAGAGAAGATTAACAATCTTTAGACAACACCCACCAGTGGGACTCGAACCCAGAAAGCACAACTATCTTCCAATAGCTGCCATAACTAGTATGCCTTAACCCACTACACCAAGTCAGACCCTTAAAAGAGATAGAGACTTCGAAGCATTTACCTCAAATATCTCCACCTCCCAAGGGCGCCAGATTAGTGAGGGGTCACTCAAGCATTTTTCATCAAGCCACTGTCAATGTGGGAGAACTCGTGTCTATGCTATAAGCACATACTTGCATGAACCACAAGAGAAGATTAACAATCTTTAGACAACACCCACCAGTGGGACTCGAACCCAGAAAGCACAACTATCTTCCAATAGCTGCCATAACTAGTATGCCTTAACCCACTACACCAAGTCAGACCCTTAAAAGAGATAGAGACTTCGAAGCATTTACCTCAAATATCTCCACCTCCCAAGGGCGCCAGATTAGTGAGGGGTCACTCAAGCATTTTTCATCAAGCCACTGTCAATGTGGGAGAACTCGTGTCTATGCTATAAGCACATACTTGCATGAACCACAAGAGAAGATTAACAATCTTTAGACAACACCCACCAGTGGGACTCGAACCCAGAAAGCACAACTATCTTCCAATAGCTGCCATAACTAGTATGCCTTAACCCACTACACCAAGTCAGACCCTTAAAAGAGATAGAGACTTCGAAGCATTTACCTCAAATATCTCCACCTCCCAAGGGCGCCAGATTAGTGAGGGGTCACTCAAGCATTTTTCATCAAGCCACTGTCAATGTGGGAGAACTCGTGTCTATGCTATAAGCACATACTTGCATGAACCACAAGAGAAGATTAACAATCTTTAGACAACACCNTTTATATATATATATTATATATATAATCTATATTATATATATCTATATTATCTCTATATATATATAAATATATATATATATCAATAAATAAAAACAAGTAAATGTAAATAATTTTACCTTGCACCTAGATCCACCAAGCCTGTATGGTGTGCGTTTCAGTACTCGGAAATCTGGAACGATCTGGAATCTCTTATCTGCAATGAAACAATACATATTATTGCACTTACCAAAACATGGATGAATGTAGAAAATAGAGAACTATTAGCTGAATATCAAATAAATGGATTTAATCTATTTCACACAGATATATTAGACTGTGTATGTTAGGTAATATTTGAAATGTAGTCTCGAAAAGACTACATTTCAACAGAAACGTGCCACACACCAGTCATAAGACTGAACCTCGTCGAGGCCAAACGTCTAAATGAGAGCATGAACGAGTAAGAAATAATTTTTTAACACCAGGCATCATACACACACTGAATGCACCTGCAGACACACAACAAGCACTATCAACATAGCAAAGAATACTCCATAAAAAATCATTAAATTATTGACCAACATGAGAGAGGGTTAGCCAACATGAGAGGGTTGTGTTGATTGCCTGAAAATATTTCAATTGTTTAATGTACTGAATGGCATTTTTCAAGTTACACATTTTTTAAATTACTGAACTAGGTTCGAGGCTTGCCTAGCTTAATTCAATATTACAGATGAGCCAACCTAGCTAGACTAGAACCATTTAAATAATTTCAGGCAATCAACACAACCCTCTCATGTTGGCTAACCCTCAGCAGTGCTCAGGCCCCCGTGCTCAAGCCCTGGGGCTGAGTCCTCAGTTCCATACACCTGCACTGCCCGGCCTCGCCTCCCCATACACTAGCACTGCCCCTAGCCTCCACATACACTAGCACTGCCCTAGCCTCCATATACACTAGCACTGCCCCTAGCCTCCACATACACTAGCACTGCCCCTAGCCTCCAAATACACTAGCACTGCCCCTAGCCTCCACATACACTAGCACTGCCCCTAGCCTCCACATACACTAGCACTGCCCCTAGCCTCCACATACACTAGCACTGCCCCTAGCCTCCACATACACTAGCACTGCCCCTAGCCTCCACATACACTAGCACTGCCCCTAGCCTCCACATACACTAGCACTGCCCCTAGCCTCCACATACACTAGCACTGCCCCTAGCCTCCACATACACTAGCACTGCCCTAGCCTCCACATACACTAGCACTGCCCTAGCCTCCACATACACTAGCACTGCCCCTAGCCTCCACATACACTAGCACTGCCCCTAGCCTCCACATACACTAGCACTGCCCCTAGCCTCCACATACACTAGCACTGCCCTAGCCTCCACATACACTAGCACTGCCCCTAGCCTCCACATACACTAGCACTGCCCCTAGCCTCCACATACACCAGCACTGCCCCTAGCCTCCACATACACTAGCACTGCCCTCACCTCCACATACACTAGCACTGCCCCTAGCCTCCACATACACCAGCACTGCCCCTAGCCTCCACATACACTAGCACTGCCCCTAGCCTCCACATACACTAGCACTGCCCCTAGCCTCCACATACACCAGCACTGCCCTAGCCTCCACATACACTAGCACTGCCCCTAGCCTCCACATACACTAGCACTGCCCTAGCCTCCACATACACCAGCACTGCTCCTACCTCCACATACACTAGCACTGCCCCTAGCCTCTACATACACTAGCACTGCCCCTAGCCTCCACATACACCAGCACTGCCCTCAGCCTCCACATACACTAGCACTGCCCCTAGCCTCTACATACACTAGCACTGCCCCTAGCCTCCACATACACCAGCACTGCCCCTAGCCTCCACATACACTAGCACTGCCCCTAGCCTCCACATACACTAGCACTGCCCCTAGCCTCCACATACACTAGCACTGCCCCTAGCCTCCACATACACTAGCACTGCCCCTAGCCTCCACATACACCAGCACTGCTCCTCACCTCCACATACACTAGCACTATAGCCAGCACTAGAATCTAATAATATAATAAAATATAAGTGTTTACTTACGATAATGTTTGCATGAAGCGTTTGTCCTCTGTCCGCTGACTGCACTGACGACAAAATGGCCGCTCTGTTGATCTGGCGGCGACGATGCTGTGACGTCACAGGTGAGGGCAGCAATGCGCATTTCGTCCCTCGACCCTTAATCATTCCCTCGTATATATAATTGGCGAGACAATTTACTTATCAGTTACTTATCTTAGTTAGCAAATAGGGGATATTTGGCTAAGATTTCTGGTAACAGATCATTTTGATTGAAATATTTAAACATCTCTGGAACATTTATTATAAAATTGTCTCTGAATTCAATTCAATTCAATTCAATTCAATTCAAGTCTTTTGGCACTCCATCACATAGTGACAGAGTGTGTGCTTGTTGACCCAGTTTACATTTTGTTAGGTCTACATCAGCAGATAATTAGAACTCCCAGAGAGAGTTGTAACACAGTTTAAGCCAAACAGTAGTAACATCTAGAAGTCTGCTGATTTTATTGGATGACCCATAGATGTGTGGCTCCTCTTGCATGATAGTATGATGATAGATGGAATTACTGGTGTCAATTTCACTTTGCCTCAGATCTACAAGATCTTGTTGAAGTTCTCGGTGTACTGCTGCTCTCAGATTGCTCATTGACAATCCAAGGTTACACTCAACGGCTCCTTTAAAGGCAGATTCTTTGGCTAACTTATCAGCTCTATCATGGATTCGGAGGCCAACATGAGATGGAGACCACATAAAATGAACTCTGTTACCATCCTTAATAATTTTGTTGTATTTGTGTCTAGCTTCGGACACGAGCATGTTACAGTTATATCTTAAAGAGTTGAGAGCATTTAAGAATGATAAGGAGTCACTTACATTTAATGTATCAAGTTTGGAGACTTGTACACATTTCAGTGCAAGGAGCAAGGCAAATAGTTCGGTCTGAAGGGTAGAGGCCCAGTTGTTTATACGGACTCCCCACTCAAAGTATAGGCCATCGCCCATTGTCAGAACAACTGCACTTCCAGCTGCACCCGTGGTGCGGTGTAGGGAACCATCAGTGTATATGATTTGAGAGAGAGAATGCTCTGTGGACAGAGCATCAATATGCCTTAAGGCGTTGAGCTTTGCCTCAAGACGAAGCTTGGGCTGGTCTCTTAATTTGCTTCTTGGGTGGAAATTTAAGGGAGGGATTAAAACTGGAAAGGGTGTAATATCCCACGGTGCAGGAAAGTGCCGTTGTTGTTTCTCTTGGTACAAATCATGAACCTGATACTTTCTGAGTTGAGTTCCAGTTTTCCTTATCCATTTGGAACAATGCTGATCTTCAATAAAGAAATTCTGGAGGGCTTCTGTGCAAGGACTAGGATGAGTTAGCCTAAGCCTTTTAATACTAATTTGACAGTTAATTTCAGTAACACGATCAACAACGCTCGGAATATTAAGTTCCTTCCTCATATTAAGGATCTTTGTGGTACGAGGGCACCCAAGGATTATCCTCAAGGCTTCGTTCTGCAATTTTTCAAGCACTCCAAGCTTTCTTTCAGGCATCAAAACAAGCAGAGGTACAGCATAATCCACTAAAGATCTGATGTATGCAAGGTACATCATTTTGACAATTATGACATTGGCACCATAGCCTGAGTGATAACCTGCGAGTGGTAGCCTTGAGAGCTCGGAGCCTCTCTTTATACTGACGACAGAGTCTGAATACAACAGGACCATACAGTGGCACCTCAAGGCCAAGGTATTTGAATCTGTTTACATAGTCAAGCTGGGAGCCATCTGACAGTTGCATCTTGCGAACAGCTCCTCCCTGCCTGGGTGGGCGCCGATTTAGTATCTTTGTTTTCTCTGCTGAGATAATTAAACCTAGGTTCTGACATGAGTCTAATACAGAGTTAAGAGTGTTCTGCATGATAGCATACCCAGTGGTGTGTATCATTATATCATCAGCATAGCCAGTGGTGTGTATCTATATCATCATCATACCCAGTTGTGTGTATCATTATATCATCAGCATACCCAGTTGTGTGTATCATTATATCATCGGCATACCCAGTTGTGTGTATCATTATATCATCAGCATACCCAGTGGTGTGTATCTATATCATCATCATACCCAGTGGTGTGTATCATTATATCATCAGCATACCCAGTGGTGTGTATCATTATATCATCGGCATACCCAGTGGTGTGTATAATTATATCATCAGCATACCCAGTGGTGTGTATCATTATATCATCAGCATAACCAGTGGTGTGTATCATTATATCATCAGCATAGCTATAATGATGTGGACGTTGGGTTTGCTCGGTACAGAGTTTAACAGCGTGTTTATTAAGATATTAAATAAGGTAGGACTGAGGACACCTTCCTGTGAGGTACCTAGTTCGAAGTCTCTTGTTATCATTAATAACTTTGTTGTATTTGTGCCTAGCTTCAGACACGTGCATGTTACTGTATGTCTTAAAGAGTTGAGAGCAATTAAGGGTGATAAAGAGTCACAATTAATGTATCAGTTTAGAGACTTGTACACATTTCAGTGCAAGAAGCAAGGAAAATAGTTCGGATTGAAGGGGGTAGAGGCCCAGTTGTTTATACGGACTTCACACTCATAATATAAGCTTTTGATACAGTGCCACATAAAAGACTGATTAAAAAGATAGAGGCTCACTATATTGTGGATTCTATATTAGACTGAATTAGGGCATGGCTATACCAAAGGAAACAAAGATTTAGAATCAATGGGGTTAAGTCGCAACACATGTTTTTACACATGGCCGTTCATGTTTAACAAATTTGCTCTCTTTTTATTCCAGCATAGTTGAGGCAGTTGATAGTGGTAAGGATTGTGATGTTGTGTACCTTGACTTTAGCAAAGCTTTTGATACAGTGCCACATGAAACAATGTTGACCTTCAATAAAGACATTCAGGATGGCTTCTGTGCAAGAGTTAGGATGAGCTAGCCTTAGCATTTTTATACCAATTTGACAGTTAATTTCAGTAACACGATAAACAACGCTCGGAATATTAAGTTCCTTCCTCGTGTTAAGTATCTTTGTGGTACGAGGAGCATCCAAAGATAATCTTCAAGGCTTCGTTCTGCAAGTTTTCAAGCCCTTTAAGCTTTCTTTCAGTCATCAAGGCAAGCAGAGGTGCAGCATAATCCACTAAAGATCTGATGTATGCATGGTACATCATTTTGACAATTGTGACATTGGCACCATAGTGTGTATCATTATGTCATCAGCATACCCAGTAGTGTGTATCATTATATCTTCATATATGATGATACATGATACAAGGAGGTCTAAATTGATTGATCGAACGATCTAAATTGGGTACTAAAATATGGTCAAAAGATTGGCGGATGCCGTTTAATACTGACAAATGTAAGGTTTAAAGGATAGGTAATGACGATAGATCGAGTTACAAGATATAAGCTAGATGCATGCATGGTGCTGAGATTGTGAAGTCGAATTATGAAAGGGATCTGGGTGTTATGATTAGTAAGAATTTAAAACAAAACAAATCAATGAATAAATGTTCGTAATAAGGCAAACAGAACACTGGGATTTATGTATTGAAACATTAGTAATACTTAAGATATCGGTTCATTGTTCTTCAGATATATCTTGCTCTGGGTAGGCTCCATTTAGATATATATGCACTTCACTTTTGGTCACAGTATATCCACAGCATAGATATAAATTTACTAGAATGCGTCCAGCAAAGGATAACAAAGTTAATACCCCAAAATAGAAACCTGTCATATGAAGAAAGATTGTCAAATTTTAAATTACATTCTCTAGAAAGACAAAGAATTATAGCTAGGTGACATGTGGTTTATGTTTTTGTTGACTTGTTTCTATATTTTCATAAATAAAGCATGCTTACTGTCTTATTCCAAGTTTTACGACAATTTTACAAGGTTTAAAATATAAAGCTCAATATATTTCAGCATTTTTATACAGGAATTATACGTTAATATAACATTATAATTACGTAACGATGTCGTGTAAATAACGTTATATTGACGACATATAAATGTTATATTTATGTTATAAGAACGTAAATTGGATAGGTTTACATAAAGTAAACAAAAAACGAAATGTTGACTGAAAATTGTTTGTTTTTATATAAAAAGCATAAAAACATTATAATTCCATAGCATTCACTATTATTTTTAAATTTTTACATAAATCTTAAAAAACTGTGTCTCAAGAATACATGTTTTTAGTTATATCTAGTGGTTTTAAGAACGTCAGAAATACGTATTTATGTCAAATGTTAGAGTATTACCTTTGTGGCACCATTTAAAAACGTTCACAAACGTTTTGTGTTTGCTGGGTAGATATATACTGTTTTCCGCAGAGCTCGCATAGCGTGGCCCTTCCCCTCTCACACCCAGAACGAAAAAAAAACCCTGGAGGGACCTGGAGGGCCAGGTCCCAAATCTACACAGTAAAATAACAACATACCGGAGTGAACGATATGGAAGAAAATGCAGGATTGAACCAGTGAAGAGCAGAAGTGTCATAGGCACAATCAGAAAACACAGAATAAACATCAGAGATCCACGGTTGTTCAACGTCCTCCCAGCAACTATAAAAAATATTGCCGGAACAACCATGGACATCTTTAAGAGAAAACTGGACTGTTATCTAAGACAAGTTCCGGATAAGCCGGGCTGTGGTGGGTATGTGGGCCTGCGGGCCGCTCCAAGCAACAGCCTGGTGGACCAAACTCTCACAAGTCGAGAAGAAG
>WNGS01164495.1:0-11266 GCA_020271785.1 Procambarus virginalis | reverse complement strand
CTCTCATTCTTGTCGGTCCCTTGACGTGTTGACTTAGAAAGTTCTTGTTGCCACATCCAGCAGCTTAGCTCTCCTGTGTCTGGTCCTTCTGTGGGCCTCTGTTCCCCCAATCTATCTTCCCATGGTTGAAGTCTCCCATGATTAGTAGCCTGGATCCGTTCCTGCTAGCCACAGAAACTGCTCTCTATTATATTGACGGTGGCCAAGGTTTCTATCATATCCTGTCTGGGTCTTCTGTCATTTGGTGGGGGGTTATATATGACTAATACTATAATTTTCTGTCCTCCACTTGCTATGGTGCCTGATATATAGTCACTGAAACCTTTACAGTTCTGAATTACCATCACTTCGAAACTCAAACCTTCTCTTAGTAGCAAAGCTACACCACTCCTCCTCTCCCTTATCTTCTTTCTCACTATATAGTAGCCCTGTGGAACACTGAATTGGTTATGGTTTTGGTTAGCTTTGTTTCTGTGAGTGATTATGTCTGGGTTTTCTTCTTGTGAAGAAAACCCATTCTCCGAGTTTACTTGTTCATGTGTAATCCCATCTGTTAGTGTACATTGCCTTGAGCTCACTTCTTCTGTTTATTTCCTTGCCCTTCTTGGCGAGCATTCTGCTGGTGTGGGAAGCTGTTCCGTGGGTGAGAAGATCTGTGAGGTGGTTTGCAGGGTCTTCAGAGAATTTTGGGGTGGGGGTGGGGGTTTAGGGGAAGGGGGGACAGGTAGGGTGTGGGTTAAGGAGACAGGGGGAGATGGAGGATATGGGGTGAGGGGGGAGGAGGGATGGGAGGGTATGGGATGAAGGGGGGGGGAAGGTGGGAGAGGGGACATGATGTTAATGGGGAAAGGGTGACAGGGTCAGAATGGGGTGGGGGGGGAGGGTTGGGATGTGGGCAGGTAGGGTGGGGGAAGGGGGGTTTCTATGCAGAGGGGGGTGGTGGTGTTGCCCTCCCTTCCCCTCACCCTACCTGCCACACCCAACCCTCCCCCCCCACACCATTCTGACCCTGTCACCCTTTCCCCATTAACATCATGTCCCCTCTCCCACCTGTCACCCCTTCATCCATACCCTCCCAATCCCTCCTCCCCCCTCACCCCATATCCTCCATCTCCCCCCTGTCTCCTTAACCCACACCCTACCTGTCCCCCCTTCCCCTAAACCCCCACCCCCCACCCCAAAATTCTCTGAGACCCTGCAAACCACCTCACAGATCTTCTCACCCACGGAACAGCTTCCCACACCAGCAGAATGCTCGCCAAGAAAGGGGCAAGGAAATAAACAGAAGAAAGTGAGCTTCAAGGCAATGTACACTAACAGATGGGATTACAAATGAAACAAGTAAACTCGGAGAATGGGTTTTCTTCACAAGAAGAAAACCCAGACATAATAGCACTCACAGAAACAAAGCTAACCAAAACCATAACAAATTCAGTGTTTCCACAGGGCTACTATATAGTGAGGAAAGAGAGAGAAGGGAGAGGAGGAGGTGGTGTAGCTTTGCTACTAAGAGAAGGTTGGAGTTTCGAAGTGATGGTAATTCAGAACTGTAAAGGTTTCAGTGACTATATATCAGGCACCATAGCAAGTGGAGGACAGAAAATTATAGTAGTAGTCATATATAACCCCCCACCAAATGACAGAAGACCCAGACAGGAATATGATAGAAACAACTTGGCCACCGTCAATATAATAGAGAGAGCAGTTTCTGTGGCTAGCAGGAACGGATCCAGGCTACTAATCATGGGAGACTTCAACCATGGGAAGATAGATTGGGGGAACAGAGGCCCACATAGAGGACCAGACACAGGGAGAGCTAAGCTGCTGGATGTGGCAACAAGAAACTTTCTAAGTCAACACGTCAAGGGACCGACAAGAATGAGAGGAGGGGATGAACCAGCCTTGCTTGATCTGATATTTACCCTAAATGAGTCGAATATGAGGGAAGTGAAGTTGGAAGCCCCCTTGGGAATGAGTGATCATAGTGTATTGAGCTTTGAGTACCTGGTGGAGCTAGGTATTTTCACCCCCCCCCAAAAAAAAGAACTGGGAAAGAAAAGGCTGGCGTACCGAAAGGGAAACTATGAGGAGATAAATAAATTCCTATGGGATATACATTGGCACACAGAACTCGGAACCAAGTCCATACAAGACATGATGGACTATGTCACCCAAAAATGTCAGGAGGCTGTAAGCAGGTTTCTCCCAGCCCGATAGGAAAAAACAGAGAAGCAAATGAAGAATCCGTGGTTTAATAGGGAATGTATGAAAGCAAAGGAGCTGAACAAAAGGGCATGGAGGAACTTCGGTAATAACAGAACACCAGAAAGTAGTGAGAGATACCAGAGAACCAGGAACGAGTATGTTAGTGTGAGAAGAGCAGCTGAGAAAAGGTATGAAAATGATATAGCTAATAAAGCCAAGACCGAACCAAAGCTACTACACAGTCACATTAGGAGGAAGACAACAGTGAAGGAACAGGTGATGAAACTTAGGGTGGGCGAGGACAGGTACACAGAGAATGACAAAGAGGTGTGCGAAGAACTCAACAAAAGGTTCCAGGAGGTCTTTACAATAGAACAGGGAGAAGTATCGGCGCTAGGAGAGGTGGCAGCAAACCAGGTGACCTTGGAAAGGTTCGAAATTACAAGAGATGAGGTCAAGAAGCACCTATTGGAGCTGGATGTGAGAAAAGCTGTTGGGCCAGATGGAATATCACCATGGGTATTGAAAGAGTGTGCAGGAGCACTTTGCTTGCCACTCTCCATAGTAGGTCACTGGAAACGGGAGACCTACCAGAAATATGGAAGACTGCTAATGTAGTTCCAATATTTAAAAAGGGTGACAGACAAGAGGCACTGAACTACAGGCCAGTGTCCTTAACTTGTATACCATGCAAGGTGATGGAGAAAATTCTGAGAAAAAACCTAGTAACACGTCTGGAGAGAAGAGACTTCGTGACAACCCATCAACATGGGTTCAGGGAGGGTAAATCTTGCCTTACAGGCTTGATAGAATTCTACGATCAGGTGACAAAAATTAAGCAAGAAAGAGAAGGATGGGCGGACTGCATTTTTTGGACTGTCGGAAAGCCTTTGACACAGTACCCCATAAAAGGTTGATGCATAAGCTGGAGAAACAGGCAGGAGTAACTGGTAGGGTGCTCCAGTCGATAAGGTAGTACCTAAGCAATAGGAAGCAGAGAGTTACAGAGAGGGGTGAGACCTCAGAATGGCGTGAAGTCACCAGTGGAGTCCCATAGGACTCTGTGCTTGGACCTATCCTGTTTCTGATATACGTAAATGATCTCCCAGAGGGTATAGTCTCATTCCTCTTAATGTTTGCTGACGATGCCAAAATAATGAGAAGGATTAAGACAGAGGAGGACAGCTTGAGGCTTCAAGAAGACCTGGACAAGCTGCAGGAATGGTCGAACAAATGGCTGTTAGAGTTTAACCCAAGCAAATGTAATGTAATGAAGATAGGGGTAGGAAGCAGGAGACCAGATACAAGGTATCATTTGGGAGATGAAATACGTCAAGAGTCAGAGAGAGAGAAAGACCTGGGGGATTGATATCACGCCAGATCTGTCCCCTGAAGCTCATATCAAGAGGAAAACATCAGCAGCATATGCCAGGTTGGTTAACATAAGAACGGCCTTTAGAAACTTGTGTAAGGAATCTTTGAGAACATTATATACCACATATGTCAGACCAATTCTGGAGTATGCGGCTCCAGCATGGAGTCCATATCTAGTCAAGCATAAGACTAAACTGGAAAAGGTTCAAAGATTTGCCACCAGACTAGTACCCGAGCTGAGAGGTATGAGCTACGATGAGAGACTACAGGAATTGAACTTCACTTCGTTGAAAGACAGAAGAGTTAGGGGGGACATGATCACCACATTCAAGTTTCTCAAGGGAATCGACAGGGTTGATAAAGACAGGCTATTTAACACACGGGACACACGCACTAGGGGACACAGGTGGAAACTGAGTGCCCAAATGAGCCAGAGATATTAGAAAGAACTTTTTTAGTGTCAGAGTGGTTGACAAATGGAATGCATTAGGAAGTAATGTGGTGGAGGCTGACTCCATACACAGTTTCAAGTGTAGATATGATAGAGCCCAATAGGCTCAGGAACCTGTACACCTGTTGATTGACAGTTGAGAGGCTGGACCAAAGAGCCAGAGCTCAACCCCCGCAAGCACAACTAGGTGAGTACACACACACACACACACACACACACACACACACACACACACACACACACTGTGTTTGTTTGTTCCCAGGTAACAATAATCAAGCACGAAGGAGTAGGCTGTGCAGACTTCATAGTTTTGGATTGCCAGAAAGCCTCTAACACGGTACCACATAAGAGACTATTGCATAAACTGGAGATGCAGGCAGGGGTGAAAGGGAAGGTTATCCACTGGATAAGGGAGTACCTAAGCAACAGAAGACGGCGAGTCAATGTGAGGGGGAGGTTTCGGAGTGGTGAGGCGTAACCAGTGGAGTCCCACAGGAATCAGTTCTTGGACCCATACTGTTCCTGATATATTTAAATGATCTTCCCCCAGAAGGAATAGACTCATTCCTCTCAATGTTTATTGATGATGCCAAAAATATGAGGTGGATTAAGACACGAAAATAGTATGAGGCTACAAGATAACCTAAACAAACTGAATGACTGGTCAAACAAATGGCTACTAAAGTTCAACCTAAGTAAATGTAAGGTAGTGCAACTAGGTGGACGAAACAGGAGGCCAGACACTGGATATCGAATGGGAGATGAAGTCCTTCACGAAACGGACAGCGAGAATGATTTAGGAATTGATATCACACCAAACCTGTCTGCTGAAGCCCACATCAAAAGAATAACATCGGCGGCGTATGCGAGGCTTCCTAACATCAGAACTGTCTCCAGAACCCTGTGTAAGGAATCTTTCGAAACCTTGTATACCACGTATGTAAGGCTGATCCTGGAGTATGAGAGCATGGAGCCCATACCTTGTCAAGCACAAGACGAAGCTGGAAAATGTTCAGAGGAATGCCACTAGGGTAGTCCCAGAACTAAGAGGCATTGGTTACGAGGAAAAGCTAAGGAAAATGCACCTCAGGAGGCTAGAAGACAGAAGAGCTCGGGTACACATGATCACCACATACAAAATCCTCGGGGAAATTGAAGGGGTAAACAAGGATGAATTATTTAACACTGGGTGGTACACGCACAAGGGGACACAGGTGGGAGCTGAGTACCCAAATGAGCCACAGACATTAGAAAGAACTATTTTAGTGTTAAATTAGTTAGTAAATAGAATGCAGTAGGAAGTGATGTGGAAGAGGCTGACTACATTCAAAGTTTCAAATGTAGATATGATGGAGCTTGAGAAGCTCCGGAATCTGTACACCAGTAGATTGACGGTTGGTAGACGGGACCAAAGAGGCAAAGCTCAACTCCCGCAAGCATACTGCCTCATGCGAGTGGATTATTTCACATTTCCCCTCCTCTTTCTGGCGCTATCGCGAAAACACCAACTCATTGGTTATCGCTACAAGCTTTACACTCTTCCTGAATGTTAACATTTCATTGTTCTTATAGATTTTGGACAATCACTTCATTATTCAGACTCCCACGTGACACTGAGTCATTTCCACTTGAATGGTTACAAGTGATTTCATCATATTTGTTACTTATTCATATCTCTGCTTCCTGTGAAATCACTCGTGCAGGTACCCTCACACTGCTGATACATTAAAATGGACACACGTAGTTCTCGGCGATCTTGACTGACGTTTTATATCGTAAACTCCTTCTTGCTGATGTAAGATCCAATTGCACCACGAATGGATTAAAGACAGGATCCGGTTCTTGGTTTGTTTCTCGGATACAAAGAGAACTATATCACCAGATTTAGGTAGAACTAGATTTATCCTAAGCTCTGGGGCAGAGCGTAGTTCTCCTCTCGACGTCAGGGGCCAAATGAGTCCTCTGGCCACCTCTTGGCCCTCGTGAATGCTGTGACGTCATCACCTGTAGCCAATGAGAGACACTAGGCCATCCCGCATTTTCAATACTCTGTTTCCAGTGGTTGAAGCACCAGTTGTTCCTCGTGGCATCATGCCCAGCGCACCACTATTCAAGACTTTGCCCCACTGTCTCAGGAAGAGGAGAGGGGGATCTTGTGGAAGAATTACCAACGGTCCTGGCGAGGGGAGAGCCTGTTCTTCACTTCCCACCACACTCTGTAGGAAAGGTTTCCCTATATGGATACTCCTGGTACTCCTGGGTTGATCTGGCAGTTGTTGCAACTCCACTGTAATCCATCCAGATGACTTAGGTCACATCTGGTGACATCGTGAGACTTCTCTCGATAAGACGGGTGCATAGACTCCCAACTCGAAACACTTCGAACATCAACTGTGAGAGTTTGGAAAAATGGATTGAATATGGAATGGTAATGATGAATTGAGCACGGAAAATTTCTAAAATTTTTCTTTGATTCCTTTGACCTTTACTCCTGTCGTGATATTCAATTAGGTCGGCTGAGGAAGGACTTGCTTAGCTAACACACCAATGTAGTAAGCAGCGCATTCCTCACTCTGGAACCATTTATGAACAATTGACTAAGCTAGAGCAAACGCAGAGACCCCAAGAAGTTTGAAATCCCCTCCTCTAGGCCGTCGACCTTTGCCATTCGCCGAAGCGAATCTAAGGAGTAGGTCCTGGGCTCTCACAACAATAATTTATTGTTGTGTGGTGCCATATATTTAGACCAAAACACAAGAATCAGTCTCAATTTAATAGTCGAGTGTGACATTACACTTGCTGGGCAGTATAAATGTGTGGGGTGTAACGAAAAGACAGTGTTAAACATAACAACTTAGTTTATTCAATAAAGTACTAAC
Source organism: Procambarus virginalis (assembly GCA_020271785.1). Lineage (NCBI taxonomy): Eukaryota > Metazoa > Arthropoda > Malacostraca > Decapoda > Cambaridae > Procambarus > Procambarus virginalis. The sequence continues at coordinate 4,357 of WNGS01164495.1, read as the reverse complement.
TACTACAACGAAAACAAAAGAAATATCAATGACGTTACGTTATTCGAAATCGTTCCTGTGACACTATTAATGACAGCTAGACACCAGCCCCTCGGACTGCATAATGAACTAACTCGAACATAAGGCGTGAACACAGAGGAATCAATCAAGAAAGAATACAGATCTATAATCACACCTGCAACTATGACACAGTAGGTTCTGAGAAACGTCTCCAGTAACCTCCTAACTGTTCTACGCCTCTATGCAGTCCACACCTGCACTAGCGGTTGCGATGCAATCAAATCAGTAGCCTGTCAATGACACATCAATGACTAATGGGTTCACTGGCAACTCCAGAAACCCTTCCTCAAGTTAATCTTTTCGTTAACACTTCGTTAATTACTTTGACTTCCTGAAACACGTCAATTATCCGGCCCACTGACCGTTAATTACGACAAACAATACTCAAATTCTTATCTGGCTGATGGCTAGGCTACCCTGAGACAACCGTAGCTGCTTACACGGGAAATAATTAAACCAAACGTATCTTAAGTTACTGAAATTGTCAAAGAACAAATTCTCTTAAAGCAATGGGCGTTCCCTTGGTTACGTTATATTAATTGCCTCGCAATCACCTCACTGAATACTGGACTTCGATGTCCTACCAGATAAACAGGAGAATATAAAACCCAAGTACTCGTCTTCAGCCGAGTTCACCCACGACAATCATAAATCCACTAATAATCACAGTAATTTACGCTACAATCCGGTTGCAATGACAATACTGCAGAACACTAGCAAATAACCCTCAGAGCATGAACCCTCAAGAACACGGCCCGACAATGATTTACTGAACTGCAAAAACCCTGGTGATTGATCAACACTAGCAACAATGACCATCAATGACAATCCCTTTGCAATAACACACACGGCAATGTGCACTAAATCAAACTATTAGTTCACTGCCCAACACTTACTGTGCAAATGACCCCAGTGTCTAATTACCACTTAGAACACCGGGCACAGTGATAACACTACATAACACACACTTAAATACGCACCATAACACTGGGCACAGTGATAACACTACATAACACACACTTAATAACACACCATAACACTGGGCACAGTGACACTAATATATATATATATATATATATATATATATAATATATATATATATATATATATATATATATATATATATTATATATATATTATATATATATATAGCTGGGCTACAGCTGGGTGTCCAGCACAAAGGGAACCCCAGTTGTGCAGACCTGACAACAGCCAAAAACGCCCAGATGGAGTCACCCTGCAGCCATGGAGGGAAGGTAAACAGGTCGTATGGGATTACACCTGTGCATCTACATTGGCTGATACCTATTTACGTTACAGCTCAGTGGAGGGAGGTGGGGCAGCCACCTTCAGGGAGACCCAGAAAATCCACAAGTACAGAGACCTAGAACGTTGTTACAGGTTCGTGCCGATAGGCTCAGAGACTCTGGGCGCCTGGGGTAAATGTGCACTCAAGTTTTTAAAGGAGGTTGGTGAGGAACTCATTGGGAAAACTAGAGACCCACGAGCAGCCAGTTCCTGTTTCAGCGCCTCAGTGTCGCAGTGCAGAGGGGAAATGCGTGCTGTATTCTGGGTACGCACCCAACCTCCGAGGAGCTGGACGAGGTCTTCGAACGCTGATTGTTTAATTGTTATATATTTGTGTGTGTGTGTGTGTTCTCTGTAAACTGTAGCATTGCAATAAAATAAAACAAAACATACAAAAAAATAATAGGATGGTAGGAGAAGAAAAGAATTAAGTATTCAGTGAGAATCCACAAGATCTTCTCTGAATGCTCTTTGTTTTCTTCTTCGAGGATGTGGGTCCCTGCAATTGCACCAGAGGTGGTACCCCTAATATATATATATATATATATATATATATATATATATATATATATATATATATATATATATATATATATATATATGTGTATGTCGTACCTAGTAGCCAGAACTCACTTTTTGGCCTACTATGCAAGGCTCGATTTGCCTAATAAGCCAAGTTTTCCTGAATTAATATATTTTCTCTAATTTTTTTCTTATGAAATGATTAAGCTACCCATTTCATTATGTATGAGGTCAATTTTTTTTCATTGGAGTTAAAATTAACGTAGATATATGACCGAACCTAACCAACCCTACCAAACCTAACCTAACCTATCTTTATAGGTTAGGTTAGGTTAGGTAGCCGAAAAGTTAGGTTAGGTTAGGTTAGGTAGGTTAGGTAGTCGAAAAACAATTAATTCATGAAAACTTGGCTTATTAGGCAAATCGGGCCTTGCATAGTAGGCTGAAAAGTGCGTTCTGGCTACTAGGTACGACATATATATATATATATATATATATATATATATATATATATATATATATATATATATATATAATATATATATATATATATATATATATATATATATATATATATATATATATATATATATATATATATATATATATATATATATATGTCGTACCTAGTAGCCAGAACGCACTTCTCAGCCTACTATGCAAGGCCCGATTTGCCTAATAAGCCAAGTTTTCATGAATTAATTGTTTTTCGACTACCTAACCTACCTAACCTAACCTAACCTAACTTTTTCGGCTACCTAACCTAACCTAACCTATAAAGATAGGTTAGGTTAGGTTAGGTAGGGTTAGTTAGGTTCGGTCATATAACTACGTTAATTTTAACTCCAATAAAAAAAAATTGACCTCGTACATAATGAAATGGGTAGCTTTATCATTTCATAAGAAAGAAATTAGAGAAATATATTAATTCATGAAAACTTGGCTTATTAGGCAAATCGGGCCTTGCATAGTAGGCTGAAAAGTGAATTCTGGTTACTAGGTACGACATATATATATATATATATATAAATATAGTATACAGGGGTGTTGGTGGCTGAGTATATATGTATATATATATATATATATATATATATATATATATATATATATATATATATATATATATATATATATATATATATATATATATATGAATATTAGGTTAGGTCAGGTAGGCCCAAGATAACCATCCGAGTGCCGGCGGTGGGGTGGTTCAAATAGCTTCGGCTATCACCTCATTTTGTCCGGTCGTGATGGTCAAGTGGTTTAAGGCGTCTTGTACATACCAGTTGCGTTGCTCCTGGGAGTATGGGTTCGAGTCACTTCTGGGGTGTGAGTTTTCATTCGCATATAGTTCTGGGGACCATTCAGGCTTGTTTGCATATATATATATATATATATATATATATATATATATATATATATATATATATATATATATATATATATATATATATATATATATATAATAAGATCTAGCCTTATCTAGCTTTCCTACATAAGTACATATAGTACATATACATGTGCTATACTAGGTCTAAGAAATTTTTTGTTTAGTTTTTAGTTTTAGTTTTCCGGTTTCTATAAAAAAAATTGAACAAAGTGGCTTAATGAGGCTCCATTACTACATATTGGTACAGTGCACCACTTAGTTACAAAACGAAGTGTCATTTCAGGAGGATGGGTTGGTATGTGTGTGTTTGGGGGTATGGGTGGTTCTGTCTATGGGTGGGACTCTGTGTGGCTGGTGTGGGTGTCTAGGTGTGGGCTGTTATGGTGGCTATGGTGGAGGTGTAGGGGCAGCGTGTGGGGGTGTTGGTGGCTGAGTGTGGGATGTGGATAGTTCTGTGTGTGGGATGAGCGTGGCTGTGTGTGGGTTGCTGAGTGTGATGAGTGTAGAGCTCTGTGTGTGTGTGGGGTGGGTAGGAGTTGTGTGTGTGGGTTACTGTGAGTGGGAGTTGCTGGGTGTGAGTGTGGGTTACTGTGAGTGGGAGTTGCTGGGTGTGGGTGTGAGTGTGTGATGTGTTTGTGTGTGTGAATATGTGAGAAGAGTGTGTGGAGCTCTGTGTGGAGAGTGGGTAAGAGCTGTGTGTAGGGGTTGCTATGTGTGGGGGTTGCTATGTGTGGGGGTTGCTGTGTGTGGGGGTTGCTGTGTGTGGGGGTTGCTGTGTGTGGGGGTTGCTGTGTGTGGGGGTTGCTGTGTGTGGGGGTTGCTGTGTGTGGGGGTTGCTGTGTGTGGGGTTGCTTTGTGTGGGGGTTGCTTTGTGTGGGAGTTGCTGTGTGTAGGGGTTGCTGCGTGGGGGGGTTGCTGTGTGTGGGGGTTGGTGTGTGTGGGGGTTGCTGTGTGTGGGGGTTTGCTGTGTGTGGGGGTTGCTGTGTGTACTCACCTAATTGTGCTTGCGGGGGTTGAGCTTTGGCTCTTTGGTCCCGCCTCTCAACTGTCAATCAACAGGTGTACAGATTCCTG
>WNGS01164494.1:0-16971 GCA_020271785.1 Procambarus virginalis | reverse complement strand
GGGTCTTCTGTCATTCGGTGGGGGGTTATATATGACTACAATTATAATTTTCTGTCCTCCAGTTGCAATGGTGCCTAATATGTAGTCACTGAAACCTTCACAGTTCTGAATTACCATCTCTTCGAAACTCCAACCTTCTCTTAGTAGCAAAGCAAAGCCACACCACCTCCTCCTCTCCCTTCTCTCTCTTTCCTCACTACATAGTAGCCCTGTGGACACTGCATTTGTTATGATTTCGTTAGCTTTGTTTCTGTGAGTGCTATTATGTCTGGGTTTTCTTCTAGTGCCCATTCTCCAAGTTCACTAGTTTTATTTGTAATCCCATCTATGTTAGTGTACATCGCCTTGAAGCTCACTTTCTTCTGTTCATTTACATATCCCTTTCTTGGCGAGTATTCACTGGTGTGGGAAGCTGTTCCGTGGGTGAGAGGATCTGTGAGGTGGTTTGCAGGGTCTCAGAGGGTTTTGGGGTGGGGGGGTGGGGGTTTAAGGGAAGGGGGGACAGGTAGGGTGTGGGTTAAGGAGATAGGGGGGGACATGGAGGATACGGGGTGAGGGGGGAGGAGGAATAGGGAGGGTATGGGATGAGGGGGAGGGGGGGAAAGGTGGGAGGGGGGGAAAGGTGGGAGGGGGGACATGATGGGAATGGGGTGGGGTGTCGGGGTCAGAATGGGGTGGGGGGGGAGGGAGGGTTGGGTGGGGGCAGGTAGGGTAAGGGGAAGGAAGGGTTTCTATGCAGAGTGGGGTGGTGGTGTGCCCCCTCCTCTGGTGTTGCTGGGATGCTTTTGGGTTCCCCTCTTGTCTCTGGGATTGTTGTGTTGGGGGCTGTGATTTTCCTGGTTGCTCCTCTCTCCCTGCGCTTCCTCCTTGCCTCTGCTGCCCTGGCTCTCTCCTCCTTCGTCCTGTCCCTCTGCAGGACTACTTGTTTGTATCCCTCCACATGTTGGAGACGACTCTTCCTTTCCAGAATATCCTCCTTCGTGGTTTCGTTTGCAAACACCACCTTTACAAGTCGGTTTTCTGTCCCTGTTGTACCAACAACAGTTGTGGTTGTGTGTGTTGTGTGGTGTGTGTGTGTGTGTGTGGGTGTGTGTGTGTGTGTGTGTGTGGTGTGTGTGTGTGTGTGTGTGTGTGTGTGTGTATATGTCGGTGTGTGTGTGTGTGTGTGTGTGTGTATTCACTTAGTTGTATTTACGGGGTTGAGCTTTGCTCTTTCGGCCCGCCGCTTCAACTGTCAATCAACTGTTTTACTAACTACACTAATACTTTTTTTTTTTTTCCACACACACACACCCCCCGGAAGCAGCCCGTGACAGCTGACTAACTCCCAGGTACCTATTACTGCTAGGTAACAGGGGCATTCAGGGTGAAAGAAACTTTGCCCATTGTTTCTCTGCCGGGTGCGGGAATCGAACCCGCGCCACAGAATTACCAATCCTGCAAGCTATCCACCAGGCTACCTGGCCCTGTGTGTGTGTGTGTGTGTGGTGTGTGTGTGTGTGTGTTTGTTGTGTGGTGTTGTGTGTGTGTGTGTGTGTGTGTGTGTGTGTGTTGTGGTCAGCTTGAATGAAGAACATTTTAAAGGGATTTTGTGTAAATTTGTGTACATTTACATATTTTTTTATGTAAATGCATTGTATTTACGTTTGAAATACGTATTGATCATACTAATTGTTTCTGTTGATGGACGTTCAAAAATAGACTGTTGCCCTCCCCCCGAAATTTATTTTGTATAAATACAACTTTTGCTCTATTTTGTACAGATGACAAAAAGCAATGCAAACAACCACTCCCTATAGGCCTAATATAGTCCATATATGTACTAACCAATTAACAACATGTTGTATATTAGACTTAAAATTTGTTATTTAGGCCTAGAACAGGTTAGGTTTATACATATTGTTCCACTTTTGGGCCTGTCATTTATAATTGTCTAATTGTACAAAACCTGGAACTTTTTTGGGGTATAATGGTACAACTTTTGTACACTGGCTCCATAGTCGCTATATGTACTATCACTTTTGGAACTCTGATTGCAGCATTGCATGACTTAATGCCATTTGAGAATTGATTGCAACATGGATTGGTGGTTTTGGAGGATTCATTGCAACATCACAAGGATTGTTTACCTTGGAGGGCTAATTGCAACATCACAATGATTGATTTCTTTGGAGGGTTAATTGCAACATCACATGGATTGATTTCCTTGGAGGGTTAATTGCAACACCACAAGGATTGTTTAGCTTGGAGGGCTAATTGCAACATCACATGGATTGAATTCCTTGGAGGGTTAATTGCAACATCACATGGATTGATTATCTTGCAGGGCTAATTGCAACATGGTGTGACTGAATTAGTTCATATGGCTAATTGCAGCACCACATGGATTGATTACCTTGCAGGGCTAATTGCAACATGACGCGGATTGATTGCATTGATCATTCTTCGAGTCGAAGCCACTGGGAGGGAAATCAGTGATTGCATGGCTCCATTTGCAACATGTGACCAGCGTTGCATATTTTCTTTGATAAGCAATTAAGCCCATTCTTTCCGGCTGACTCGTTGAGCGTGATTGCCAATTGAATTAATTTGTCGGAAAACAATCTGATCACACAGATTGGTTTTTAATCATCACGACTTAATTGCCTAGTTGGTATTTCCACCGGCACAACCCCAGTGCCATCGATGCTATACTTAAAAAATAAGGAGTAAGTGAAAGTTAGAAAAAATAATAATTTTTCGCTATAAGATCCGTTTTCTTCTCTCTGATAGTCTGCTGATATGTCTTAAGGGGGGGGGGGGGTATAAAAAGTTTTAAAACAATGACTGATGCTGTCTGTGTTTGGGGGAATTGTCCCATCTCGGGTCAGGGAAGGTCAGAGAGGTGGAACAGTCGTCAGGGAAGGTCAGAGAAGTGGAATAGGTGGAAAAGACATTCACTGATAAAAGGCACAAGAGAGAAGATAAATTAAGGTAAGGATGATAAGTGAGAGAAATTGTAATTAGAGGAAAATATTTACTCTAATTTCTACCCTAATCTTCTTCACTATTTCCAGAGGCTGCTAATCTATTTCTTATCACGTGTACATTTAAACAAAAATCGGTGGGCTTAACCGTTGTATTTTGTATTCGATCATGCTGAAATTCACGATTGAACGATTGCATTAAATTGGATTTCGGGTCGCTAGGCTCTTTTGTTTGAATTTATTCTGTTTAGATTTTTCCAATACCCTCCCCTCACCCCTCCAATACCCTCCCCACCCCTCCAATGCCCTCCCCACCCCTCCAATACACTCCCCCACTTCCAATACCCTCCCCTACCCTTCCAATACCCTCCCTCACCCCTCCATATACCCTCCCCCACCCCTCCCCACCCTTCCAATACCCTCCCTCACCCTCCCCACCCTTCCAATACCCTCCCTCACCCCCTCCCCACCCTTCCAATACCCTCCCTCACCCCTCCCCACCCTTCCAATACTCTCCCCACCCCTCCAATACTCCCCCCCCCCTCCAATACTCTCCCCCACCCACCTGCCACCCCCACCACCACCCACCATCGCCCCACCAGACGTCAGCAACAATCAGAGAATGGGGGGTGTCTTAGCGTGATTGATGGCGGGATTGTAGTGCAGCTCAATCCCGCCAATCACTCGATGACTAGCCGCGAAAGCAGTAGCTTTGCGTGGAATTCGATCGCGGGAATGGGTGCGCATTGTGGGGGGAACCATTATGCTGCCATTCGCCTGAAAAGGGGAGAGTAATTGGCTCTGTTAGTTTAATCTGGCGGTGGTTCGCGCGTAACAGGATTTTCGTTATTTGTGTTCGTTGGCTGGTTGTGTTTGTTGGCTGGTTGTGTTTGTTGGCTGGTTGTGTTTGTTGGCTGGTTGTGTTTATTGGCTGGTTGTGTTTGTTGGCTGGTTGTGTTTGTTGGCTGGTTGTGTTTGTTGGCTGGTTGTGTTCCTTCGCTGGTTGTGTGTGTGTGTGTGTGTGTGTATCACACACACTGACTCCATACACAATTCCAAATGTAGATATGATAGAGCCCAGTAGGCTCAGGAACCTGTACACCAGTTGATCGACAGTTGAGAGGCGGGACCAAAGAGCCAAAGCTCAACCTCCGCAAGCACAACTATCTGAATACAAAGTCAGGCAGATAGCCAATCGTCGAGGTAGATAGACAAAAGAACAATTAAAATCAGTTTCATAAACAACTTGGGATGCAACCAACGATTATTTGTGGACAATTTTATACAAAAATCTCAATACATTTTAGATCACTAAAGTGCCTTTATAGACATTTTTTTTCATGTCATCTCGTAAGATAATTTTTACAAATGTTTAATCAGACGTAATAAGTCTTACATTTGGTCTTTTGGGGTCAGTGGAAGAAGGACTGCGGGCCAAGGCTTGGCCCGTCCCGGCATGTCAACATTTATGAAGAAAGTTAGCCAGACACGGCCAGCAGGACTTTTTAGAAAAGTCCAAACTTAAGCATAGTTTCCTAGCTGGGTTCATGAGGCGTCCTGTTTACTGTGACAGGTGAGGGGGTTCTGCTGTTTCAGACTTGCTGCTGCTGTTCCAGTCTTCCTCCTGCTGCTGCTCCAGACCTGCTGCTGCTGTTCCAGACCTCCTGCTACTGTTCCAGACCTGCTGCTGCTCTTCCAGACCTGCTGCTACTGTTCCAGACTTCATCTGCTGTTTCAGACCTGCTGCTGCTGCTGTTCCAGACCTGCTGCTGCTACTGTTCCAGACCTGCTGCTGCTGTTCCAGACCTGCTGCTGCTACTGTTCCAGACCTATTATTGTGAGGGTTGAGGGGTTAAAGAGAAGAGGGGTGAGGAAAGGAGGGGAATAGAGAAGATGGGTGAGAGGAGGAGTGAGATTTCCTAGAGGAAAGTAGAGAAAGAAAGGGAAGGAGGGAGAGAGGGAGGCAAGGAGATGGCGATAATTAAAATGGAAGGAGAAGCATGGGATGGAGTGTTTTAGGAAGTGGGAAGGATGAAAGAAGACATGTAAGAAAAAAGAGGAAGAAGGAAATAGGAAAATCAAATAAAGAAATGAACAAGTCCACAAGGGGCCGTGGCGTGGGTTCTAACCTGGTTTCGAACAAGGGTTCATTTCATGCATCACGTTATTGTGATTTTTGTGTCCAATAAACAAACTTGTGAACGAATAACAAAACGATTAAAAAAAACAAATCCCGCTATGGAAGACTAGATTTGTTGATTTGCAACTTGCAGTAAACTACAACTTTGCATATCTTTTGAAAGCCTTTGTCGTGATATAATTGCAAGAAGTCTTGAGGTCTGAAAAAAAGGAATTTCGAACCTCACAAAAGTTTGATGAATGAGCCCAAAAAAATACAAAAATGTTGCAGGGAGTAATGGGTCATAAATTTCTGCAACATTGCCATTATGGGCAAGTGTGAGGCTTTATTTTCCATGGTATGCAAAACACTTGTTTTTTCCCCCTAGATAATAAAAAATGAAGGTTCCGGTCTCTAAATCTGTCGCTGTTGCATACCTGCTGCTGTTCCAGACCTGTTGGTGCTGGTCCAGACCTGTTGATGCTGGTCCAGACCTGCTGCTTCTGTTCCAGACCTGCTGCTGCTCTTCCAGACCTGCTGCTGCTGCTCTTCCAGACCTGCTGCTGCTGCTCTTCCAGACCTGCTGCTGCTGCTGTTCTTCCAGGCCTGCTGCTGCTGTTCTTCCAGACCTGCTGCTGCTGCTCTTCCAGGCCTGCTGCTGCTCTTCCAGACCTGCTGCTGCTGTTCTTCCAGACCTGCTGCTGCTGTTCTTCCAGACCTGCTGCTGCTGCTCTTCCAGGCCTGCTGCTGCTCTTCCAGACCTGCTGCTGCTGTTCTTCCAGACCTGCTGCTGCTGCTCTTCCAGGCCTGCTGCTGCTCTTCCAGGCCTGCTGCTGCTCTTCCAGACCTGCTGCTGCTGTTCTTCCAGACCTGCTGCTGCTGCTCTTCCAGACCTGCTGCTGCTGCTCTTCCAGACCTGCTGCTGCTGCTGTTCTTCCAGGCGTGCTGCTGCTGTTCTTCCAGACCTGCTGCTGCTGCTCTTCCAGGCCTGCTGCTGCTCTTCCAGACCTGCTGCTGCTGTTCTTCCAGACCTGCTGCTGCTGCTCTTCCAGGCCTGCTGCTGCTCTTCCAGGCCTGCTGCTGCTCTTCCAGACCTGCTGCTGCTGTTCTTCCAGACCTGCTGCTGCTGTTCTTCCAGGCCTGCTGCTGCTGCTCTTCCAGACCTGCTGCTGCTGTTCTTCCAGGCCTGCTGCTGCTCTTCCAGACCTGCTGCTGCTGTTCTTCCAGACCTGCTGCTGCTGCTCTTCCAGACCTGCTGCTGCTGTTCTTCCAGGCCTGCTGCTGCTCTTCCAGACCTGCTGCTGCTGTTCTTCCAGGCCTGCTGCTGCTCTTCCAGACCTGCTGCTGCTGTTCTTCCAGGCCTGCTGCTGCTCTTCCAGACCTGCTACTACTCTTCCAGACCTGCTGCTGCTCTTCCAGACCTGCTACCTGGTAGAAAAGGGAAATAAGAGAAAGAATTAAAAGGTGGTTTAAAAAAAGGAACAGGAAGATAAAAGTGAAGAAGGGAAGATGAGAAGGAGACGGGACAGGGAAGAAGTAATAACTCAATTAGATGGAAGGAATGGAAGGGGCAAAAAGTTCAATGGAAGGGAGAGAATGGGATGGAAATAATCAAATGAGGAGTTTATGGACTGGGTTAAGGAGAAGGGAGATGGGATGTTTGAATTAGTGCAGGAGCCTAATGGAAGAGGGGGGAGGGGTAATGGAATGGATTGGAGGAGTGTTAGTGAAGAGTTGACAATCCCTGTTAATCCTCCAAAAGTTGACAGGAGGGAAGACGCCACTAATGGAGGGAGGAGGAGGTATGGAAGGTAGATATGGGCCACCAGGTACAACTGGGTACGAATGGCACGACTAGGTACAACTGGTACGACTAGGTACGACTGGGTACGACTAGGTACGACTGGGTACGACTAGGTACAACTGGGTACGACTAGGTACAACTGGATACGACTAGGTACGACTGGATACGACTAGGTACGACTGGATACGACTAGGTACGACTAGGTACGACTAGGTACGACTGGATACGACTAGGTACGACTAGCCACGACTGGATACGACTAGGTACGACTAGGTACGACTAGGTACGACTGGATACGACTAGNCAATGATCCTGGGGAATGACTTGTGCGGACAAAGTGTTGCCAGGAGTCATAGCGGAGACTGTGCGAGAGGAGTGCCCAGAAGGACACGGCACGGGTGGGACACCTGAGAGTGTGAACCTGACTGGCATCCAAGCAGATGGGTCAGGAGACCGCCAAGACATTGAAAACCTGTCTCGGTAGTGATGAAGGCAGAGGTAGCCGACGAGGAAGACGCTGGAGAAGATGAAACAGTGTCTATTCAGCAGTAGAAGATATCGACGTAGATTAGCGTGGCTGTTTGATGAAGGTCCAGCTCAGGAAGATAAAGTCTCGGTGAGGCCAAAAGTGAAGATGGCCCAGCCAAAGAAAAATATGTGAAGAGAGCGAACCTGAGTAGACCCCAGCCTGCTGAAATTAAGGGTCTGAAGGTGAATGCAACTGTGCTGAGCAGAAGTGAGGAAGGATGTGGACATACTGAGGACTGGAGTAGAGCGTCAAGTGGTCCACGAGCACAGAGGCATTTGGATAGTAGAGTTAAGTAGTTTGAGATGTCAGGAGTTGACATGTTTCACAGAGAAACATGGAGGAGAGATAGTGAAGAAGAGTAATAGCCGAGGAAATGGAAGGAGAAGAGACAGTATGTGAGGAGAGATGCTACGAGCACTCTAGGAGAGGTAAAGCAACATGTACGATCGAGTGCTGTTGGATGTAGTACAGGGCTCGGAGAAACTTTAGGGAACAAAGAAGGTGAAGGAGAAGAAATGGAGGTGTTAGAGGTGAGAAGTGTGAGAAGAGGATGATGATACAAGCATGGAGGAATAGAAGAAAGCAGAGGACTCGATGGAAGTCAAACAGGATGAGGTCTCGGATAAATGAGGAGACGAAAGGGAGGATCGTCGGTGAAGACGAGGGAGTGAAGTATATGGCAGTGTATGGAAGTGTGAAGATGACAGAGGAGGTACAGACAGTAGATGTCTGACTCTGGACGTGAAGAGAAGAAGACGAGGAAACGGAGGGTGGAAACAATAAGTAGAGTTGACCGATGGAGTGCGGGGTCCAAGGAGGACAGCCTAGCCAAGAGATGCCAGAGAGGGCAGATCGTTTGTGAGATCATGTTCTGGCGAGTTGTGAGCCAGATGTACCAGGTGCAACGAAGTACTTGTATATTCCTAAGGGAGTACGTAAGCAGATCAACCGGTCGAACCAATCGGTTGGAGAACGAGACAATTGTAGTGGCTGGTGTGTTATCTCGAGCCTAGCCACTAGAATAACTCTCAAAAATAAGGGGAGGGGAGTGTTATGATCTCAGCCTGCAAGAGAGAAACGAGTCCACCCTTGAGAGTATTCGCAAGCCTGACCTAACTGGAAGGTCCAGGAAATAGGGATTGATAATACATATGTAGATAGTTTGGTGTAGATTTAATAACAAGTTGAGATTATGGGCAATGAACAAGAAAGCAGATAAATGACTGGTTAGGAGATGTGGACAATTGGCTGGAGGCGTGAGGCTCGCTTTGGGAGGGCCTTGACCTCACTTGAGGCCAGACATCAAGGGGGAAGACGTGCTTCATTGTGCTCCCGTCAGAAGGTGACCCCTAGCGATTTTATCTCCAAGAGAAGAGAAGTGTGCAGACGTTCCAGCTGTGGAGTCGAGCTGAGGACGTTGTGGTCTCAAGTCCTGGACGACGAGGAGAGAGTATTTAAGCCGCCCAGTGACAGTTTTGTGTGCTGTGGGAAGCGCCCTGGTCAGATGCTGTCAGAGGGAGGAGCCCCTCGACCAGATAATCTGTGGTAAGCCCGATTTAAGCCAGTTCATAGTGATTGCTTGTAGTTGGTCGTGTGCCCAGCGACAGTAGCAATGTTTATTTACAAGTTAGAAATGTTTTGGTAAGGCAGAGAGCCTAAAATAAGAGATGAAGTGGGAGGAGCGCGGAGCGACGTCCGTCTCCTCTGGACGCTGGCAGGTGACTGAGGTCCTGGCGCCGGAGGACCCTCCCAGAGTGAGTGAGGCCCGCCAGGCGAGGTGGAGCATGGACTCGCCCACGGGGGAGTCCACTCTCACTAAATGTAGAAGACAGATAGAGATTGGAGGCAAAGATATTGTGTGATTAATTTTGTTGTGTTAAAGGGGAAACATTTTATTGGAGTGCAAATGGGTTGCAGGTTTGTCTTTGGGGAAGAAGTTGCTGAGAACTTCGAAGCACAGAGGGAGTAGTTGATGAGACTCCAAGGCAGTGGAGGAGAGGACCTCGAGCTGTGAGGAGAAGCAGTGAGGAAGAGTATCACGTGCTTCTGCAGAGGTGGTGAAGCACCACAGTTTTCGAGGAAACTTTATGGTGCAGCAGCCAGGAGAGCTGTGGATGACCCTAGGAGGAGTAGAGAAGCACCATAATTGTTCAAGGAAACTTCATGGCAGCAGCCTGGAGGAGCTGCAGAGGATCCTGGTGGTTAAGCCCAGAAGAACCTGAAGTTGTCAGGGTAGTGAAGTAGTTCTAAATGATCACTTGTATGGAGGTGAGAGTGTTTGTCATTAGCGTGAACGACGCAATGAGAGGTGAGTGATCGTTTGCCATTTATGTGCCCCAAAGTGTATATTGAAGTTTAGAGTCACGGTCGTAGGCAGGATTACCTACAGATATTCTAAGACTGATAGAATGATCGATTGATTCGTTGAGTGGCACGGATCATGTATCATATATGTATGTTACTGCATTCATATCATATATACTGCATTCACGGATCATGTATCATATATGTATGTTACATACATATATGTATGTTACTGCATTCACATGCTGATTTGCCTTGTACATGTTTATAGGTATATATATATATGTGTACATTCTCTTGCTGGTAGTGTAACATTATATGGTAAGACATAATCTACTTGAGGAGGTTGATAATATTAGGTAATACCAAGAGATAGGATACCACCTAACAAGTTGATGATAAGAGTTCTGATGGTGTTGGAGTGCAACCTGAATGTAATAGTGTAGAGTATAGGATTCATTATTATTATTACATGTGTGTGTATTGTGTATGTGCTTCGTCCAGTAAATGTATTCAAATTTGCTGGTGTTTGCACTTGTCCTAGTGAGGCTTCCCAGGAAATAGTAAAGAAGGAGAGAGAGAGAGCAAGAAACAGGAACCACTGCTGTGGACAGGGTAAGACAGAAGTCTAGTAAGACAAAGGGGATTGAGGAGGTCATATCCCATAAGGAGAGAGTGGGGAGTCACAGCGGCTCGAGTGGGTGTGTGCACGTAACAACGAGGCTGAGTGCTGGAGCCGCATCCCCTAAACGTGTGACGTTGACCCCCTCTTCTAGAGCCTGAAGCGCCTCGTGTGATCTCCTAGTGGAATAGAAGCATTTGTCGAGTTGTGGGTTGGGTGGTCTGTCAGCAGTAACACCACCAAACAATCCTCCACCACCGCAACACTCTCTCTCTCTTTCTCTCTCATCATTTTGCCTGTTCCTTATTTCCACTGAACTTAAGAGAGCAGATCTCTTCACGGAAGGGTGGTAATGTCAGGAATTTTTCAGGGCCTCATCTAAAGGCTTCAAATTCTTCGTGAACTTGCATTAAGATCGAATATTTTTGCAGAATTCTGTGGAATTTGTGTGCTAAAATGTTTTAATTATTTTTACAGAATTTGTAAGGATTTTTTATGTGTGTTTGAACTAGCTGAAATGTTGAGATTATTTTTGTGTTCAGTATTTTTGCTGGTCTGGTGTTATCGTGAGAGATTATTCAGTGTATGGTTATAGGCACGAATAATGATTATTATATATTCAAACGCACTGATTATGTTCGTATGGTGTATTAATGTACGATGCTTCCAACATTATGTGGTGTGTGGGTTGTTGGGGCTGCTTATACAGTGTTGTTGGGGCTGCTTATACAGTGTTGTTGGGGCTGCTTATACAGTGTTGTTGGGGCTGCTTATACAGTGTTGTTGGGGCTGCTTATACAGTGTTGTTGGGGCTGCTTATACAGTGTTGTTGGGGCTGCTTATACAGTGTTGTTGGGGCTGCTTATACAGTGTTGTTGTTGTAGTCGCTTGTATAAATGTTGCTACAGCTGAATGTCTCGGTATGTGAATAATCTGAGATGTGTTTAGCTATACTAGAAGAGTGTCTGTCTGTCCAAAGTGGTAGATAGGGGGATAGTGGGGGGACCCCTCTAGTATCACTATATTATAGAAATTAATAATTTTAAGAATATATTAACTATAATACTAACAAACTTTCTTATGTAAGAAAGTTATATTAATGATAACTACAGTAATTTCTATATCAATAAATGGAAATGCTTATCAGTCTGACGTGGGATGCCAGACGCGTGGGGCTATCCTCACCCAATTTTTCCCGGCAATTGGTGTTGGGTACGTGCCTAACATGTCCATGTCGGAATTGGCACCAAACTACTACATCATGACACAGTGCCATAAAGAACCTTGTGAATACCCTGGCAACTCTTAAGATTGGCACTACCTTGAAAATCTTAATGCTGGGTAAAATATGCATGGTTCTCTGCAAAATTGTCCAAATAGTTCTACCTATTATACTCGGGTAATGATACGCAAATGTACGTCTGGGTGACATTATCATCACCAGGTGCCCCTACCACCTGCCCGCCCAGTACACACCTACCTGCTGCCACCCTCGGGTCCTGTACCACGCATCCCTTCTATGATTTCTGGAGTCAGCAGCGATCACGTATCCCAAACCAGTGTCTCTAGTAGTGATGAATACCGATACCTGCTACATAGTGACACGCGATGCAGAGACAGAGATAAACAGACCCGTATAGAGAGACAGATATACAGAGAGAGATGTACAATGTGAGGTAGTGAGAGAGAGCCCTACCCGGAAGACCCAGACCCCACCCAGAAACCCCATTTTTCAATCAAAATAATTTGAATTACATTAATAATAAGCATAATAGTAATCATTATAATGTAATAATAAAAGTTCCAGTAAAAGCAGGGATGATGAGAAAAAATTGCAATTAGCAATTAATACTTTTTTTGAGCTATAATTGTTTTTAGTGATGAGGGCTTGGCTGAGACAAGAAGGAACTATGAGAGATGAGAGCAAGCGAGCTGTGCTTGCTCTTGTCAGAACACACACACACACTTCATAAACACAAACACCACTCTCGTTTTTTTTCCTTGATTTTGATTGGAAAGGTGTTTTTTTCAATGGCTTGTGACGGAGTTTAATATTGTTTGAAGTGTTTTATCGGACGGGCAGTTTACTCTTTGCTTTTCATAATTCTTTCTCTTCTTGGCGGGGGGGGGGGGGGGGGTTTAACTATTGGGAAAATCTCTGGAGTAGGAGAAGGGGATTGAACAATCGTGTTAGGTGACGCCAGATACGCATCTTAACTCATGAACCATGACATGCTGTAGGTTAGGCAACTTTGGACCCACTAGGCGCCCGGGGGGAGGTACCGTGCTCTAGTGCCAACCCAAGTTTTTACAAATAATCCACTTACACTCTGGTGTATTTTATGCAGTTCTTTACCAAACATCCCCCTTCATATACACAAGGAATTTACAATAATTTTTACCAGCTTGGTGCCCATTAATTTCTAGTGAGTTCAGGAGGATTACAGGTTGGGTAGCTTTAGGCACATCATGGTGCAGGGGTTAAGGCGTGCGCCTGGGGTTACTCAGGATGCTGGTTCGATTCCCCGGCCTGCTCCAAAAATTTTCTCAAAGATCTCTCACGTTATTCTGATTTTGCATGTGGATTTAACTTTTGTATACCTGGATAAAGATATCTTTTTTGTAGGTGTATTTTAGCAGATACTCATAAAATACAAGAAATATTACAGTAGGCCTACTGGCACACGTTTGGTAGAAATACCACAATAAACCTATTGGGCCATGTTAGGCAGTTCCACTTTACACGGCAATTTTCGCTAATTCGTCTACAAGGGTCATTACTGAAAGGTCTCGTGTTCGGTTCCCGCGCAGGTCGGAGACGCTTGGGCACGAATCGTCTCCCTTGCCGACACTTCCCCGAAGGACACAGATACTCATGATTTAGGCGACTGTTGTGGGTGGCTTCCTGGCGAGGATACATCAATTGACCTGGTTACCTCGGCAAGTTTATCAAGCTTTCAGTGGGAAACCTACCCAAAGGTATATATATGTGTGTGTGTGTGTGTGTACTCACCTAGTTGTACTCACCTAGTTGTGCTTGCGGGGGTTGAGCTCTGGCTCTTTGGTCCCGCCTCTCATCAACAGGTGTACAGTTTCCTGAGCCTATTGGGCTCTATCATATCTGCACTTGAAACTGTGTATGGAGTCAGCCTCCACCACATCGCTTCCTAATGCATTCCATTTGTCAACAACTCTTACACTAAAAAAGTTCTTTCTAATATCTCTGTGGCTCATTTGGGCACTCAGTTTCCACCTGTGTCCCCTAGTGCGTGTGCCCCTTGTGTTAAACAGCCTGTCTTTATCAACCCTGTCGATTCCCCTGAGAATCTTGAATGTGGTGATCATGTCCCTCCTAACTCTTCTGTCTTCCAACGAAGTGAGGTTTAATTCCTGTAGTCTCTCCTCGTAGCTCATACCTCTCAGCTCGGGTACTAGTCTGGTGGCAAACCTTTGAACCTATCCAGTTTAGTCTTATGCTTGACTAGATATGGACTCCATGCTGGAGCTGCATACTCCAGGATTGGTCTGACATATGTGGTTTATAATGTTCTGAAAGATTCCTTACACAGGTTTCTAAAGGCCATTCTTATGTTAGCCAACCTGGCATATGCTGCTGATGTTATCCTCTTGATATGAGCTTCAGGGGACAGGTCTGGCGTGATATCAACCCCCAGGTCTTTCTCTCTCTCTGACTCTTGAAGTATTTCATCTCCCAAATGATACCTTGTATCTGGTCTCCTGCTTCCTACCCCTATCTTCATTACATTACATTTGCTTGGGTTAAACTCTAACAGCCATTTGTTCGACCATTCCTGCAGCTTGTCCAGGTCTTCTTGAAGTCTCAAGCTGTCCTCCTCTGTCTTAATCCTTCTCATAATTTTGGCGTCGTCAGCAAACATTGAGAGGAATGAGTCTATACCCTCTGGGAGATCATTTACGTATATCAGAAACAGGATAGGTCCAAGTACAGAGCCCTGTGGGACTCCACTGGTGACTTCACGCCAGTCTGAGGTCTCACCCCTCACTGTAACTCTCTGCTTCCTATTGCTTAGGTACTCCCTTATCCACTGGAGCGCCCTACCTGTTACTCCTGCCTGTTTCTCCAGCTTATGCATCAACCTTTTATGGGGTACTGTGTCAAAGGCTTTCCGACAGTCCAAAAAAATGCAGTCCGCCCACCCTTCTCTTTCTTGCTTAATTCTTGTCACCTGATCGTAGAATTCTATCAAGCCTGTAAGGCAAGATTTACCCTCCCTGAACCCATGTTGATGGGTTGTCACGAAGTCTCTTCTCTCCAGATGTGTTACTAGGTTTTTTCTCACAATCTTCTCCATCACCTTGCATGGTATACAAGTTAAGGACACTGGCCTGTAGTTCAGTGCCTCTTGTCTGTCACCCTTTTTGTATATTGGTACTACATTAGCAGTCTTCCATATTTCTGGTAGGTCCCCCGTTTCCAGTGACTTACTATACACTATGGAGAGTGGTAAGCAAAGTGCTCCTGCACACTCTTTCAATACCCATGGCGAGATTCCATCCGGCCCAACAGCTTTTCTCACATCCAGCTCCAATAGGTGCTTTTTGACCTCATCTCTTGTAATTTCGAACCTATCCAAGGTCACCTGGTTTGCTGCCACCTCTCCCAGCGCCGTGATATCTCCCTGTTCTATTGTAAAGACCTCCTGGAACCTTTTGTTGAGTTCTTCACACACCTCTTTGTCATTCTCTGTGTACCTGTCCTCGCCCACCCTAAGTTAATCACCTGTTCCTTCACTGTTGTCTTCCTCCTGATGTGACTGTGTAGTAGCTTTGGTTCAGTCTTGGCTTTATTAGCTATATCATTTTCATACCTTTTCTCAGCTGCTCTTCTCACACTGACATACTCGTTCCTGGTTCTCTGGTATCTCTCTCTACTTTCTGGTGTTCTGTTATTACGGAAGTTCCTCCATGCCCTTTGTTCAGCTCCTTTGCTTTCATACATTCCCTATTAAACCACGGATTCTTCCTTTGCTTCTCTGTTTTTTCCTGTTGGGCTGGGACAAACCTGCTTACAGCCTCCTGACATTTTTGGGTGACATAGTCCATCATGTCTTGTACGGACTTGGTTCCGAGTTCTGTGTCCCAATGTATATCCCATAGGAATTTATTCATCTCCTCATAGTTTCCCTTTCGGTACGCCAGCCCTTTGGTTCCCAGTTCTTTTTTGGGGGTGATAATTCCTAGCTCAACCAGGTACTCAAAGCTCAATACACTATGATCACTCATTCCCAAGGGGGCTTCCAACTTAACTTCCCTTATATCCGACTCATTTAGGGTAAATATCAAATCAAGCAAGGCTGGTTCATCCCCTCCTCTCATTCTTGTCGGTCCCTTGACGTGTTGACTTAGAAAGTTTCTTGTTGCCACATCCAGCAGCTTAGCTCTCCATGTGTCTGGGCCTCCGTGTGGGTCTCTGTTCCCCCAATCTATCTTCCATGGTTGAAGTCTCCCATGATTAGAAGTCTGGATCCGTTCCTGCTAGCCACAGAAGCTGCTCTCTCTATTATATTGATGGTGGCCATGTTGTTCTATCATATTCCTGTCTGGGTCTTCTGTCATTCGGTGGGGGGTTATATATGACTACTATTATAATTTTCTGTCCTCCAGTTGCAATGGTGCCTGATATGTAGTCCCTGAAACCTTCACAGTTCTGAATTACCATCTCTTCGAAACTCCAACCTTCTCTTAGTAGCAAAGCCACACCACCTCCTCCTCTCCCTTCTCTCTCTTTCCTCACTACATAGTAGCCCTGTGGAAACACTGCATTTGTTATGATTTTCGTTAGCTTTGTTTCTGTGAGTGCTATTATGTCTGGGTTTTCTTCTAGTGCCCACTCTCCAAGTTCACTAGTTTTATTTGTAATCCCATCTATGTTAGTGTACATCGCCTTGAAGCTCACTTTCTTCTGTTCATTTACATATCCCTTTCTTGGCGAGTATTCTACTGGTGTGGGAAGCTGTTCCGTGGGTGAGAGGATCTGTGAGGTGGTTTGCAGGGTCGCAGAGGGTTTGGGGTGGGGGGGGGGGGTGGGGTTTAAGGGAAGGGGGAACGGGTAGGGTGTGGGTTAAGGAGATAGGGGGGACATGGAGGATACGGGGTGAGGGGGGAGGAGGAATAGGGAGGGATGGGATGAAGGGGGGAGGGGGGGGGGAGGTGGGAGGGGGGGAAAGGTGGGAGGGGGGACAGATGGGAATGGGATGGGGGGGTGTCGGGGTCAGAATGGGGTGGGGGGGGGGGGAGGGAGGTTGGGTGGGGGCAGGTAGGGTGAAGGGAAGGAAGGGTTTCTATGCAGAGGGGGTTGGTGGTGTTGCCCCCCCTCTGGTGTTGCTGGGATGCTGGTTTTGGGTTCCCCTCTTGTCTCTGGGACTGCTGTGTTGGGGGCTGTGATTTCCTGGTTTGCTCCTCTCTCCCTGCGCTTCCTCCTTGCCTCTGCTGCCCTGGCTCTCTCCTTCGTCCTGTCCCTCTGCAGGAATACTTGTTTGTATCCCTCCACATTTGGAGACGACTCTTCCTTTCTAGAATATCCTCCTTCGTGGTTTCGTTTGCAAACACCACCTTTACAAGTCGGTTTCTGTCCTGTTGTACCAC
>WNGS01164493.1:29776-39847 GCA_020271785.1 Procambarus virginalis | reverse complement strand
GGTGGGTGTCCGCCTATTACAGCAACACTTACCATAGGCAAAAATCACCCAATATAAAGGTTAGGAGTTTGGTGAGTAAATAGGTGAATAGGTAAGAAAGTTAATGCATTAGTGAGTAGTTACACCAGCTGGTGGATGGCAGGTAAAGAGAGAGGGATACGGATAAGTAGATTCATTTGATTTGCATATACAACAGTGTTCCAAGTGGACACACCGACAAATGTATATAATAAGTTTCATTTTACGGTAATATTTAAACTTTTTTCTTCAAAAAATTCAAAGATACACTCAAAACGTGCCTACCTGAATTGATTCGGAAGTCAAACAGCTGACGGTAAAACCCAGATTGCAGCCATAGGCTATCTTGTCCACTACCCGCAATACACCGAATGATATTGCAACATAACGTATATGAAACTATTGAGGCTGTACAGTGGGTTCGAACCTGCGTCTCTGGGGAGTCCAGGAACGCGGGTTTGATCCCATTGTATGGTTTCAGTATTTCTTAGAAATACGTTGAACTTCAAACCCATTACATTCTTTAGGGGTATCTTCTGTGTCGTTTCGGCGTCGTTCTGCGTCATTCTGCGTCGTTCTGCGTCATTCTGCGTCATTCTGCGTAGTCGTTCATTTTAAGACGTCTTATAGAAGCATATTTCTAATGATTTTTTTCCTAGAATTAGATTGCTGAGCTTTTTTATTTCTGCCTTTTGTCAACCTTAGAATTTTCATGTACTTGAAGGGAACTATCAGGGAGAAAGCGCCAAGCCATTACAACGATATTGCACTGGGAAGGGATCAGGATAAGGATTTGGGATGGGACGGGGGGAAAGGAATGGTGCCCAACCACTTGTGGACGGTCGGGGATTGAACGCCGACCTGCATGAAGCGAGACCGTCGCTCTACCGTCCAGCCCAAGTGGTTGGGCCTAGGTATTGTATATTTCTGACAGTCTGGGAGTTCTTATCAGCACACCTTCACCCAAGGGAGCCGGTCGGCCGAGCGGACAGCACGCTGGACTTGTGATCCTGTGGTCCTGGGTTCCATCCCAGCGCCGGCGGACGAGAAACAATGGGCAGAGTTTCTTTCACCCTATGCCCCTGTTACCTAGCAGTAAAATAGGTACCTGGGTGTTAGTCAGCTGTCACGGGCTGCTTCCTGGGGGTGGAGGCCTGGTCGAGGACCGGCCGCGGGGACACTAAAAAGCCCCGAAATCATCTCAAGATAACCTCAAGATAACCCTCTTGTTTTATTGTTGCTGTTTGGCAGTAATTCATTGTTTCATCAGATCTCACTTCTCAAAAGTTTTGTGGGGAAGCTCTAGCTCTTTAGTCCCGCCTCTCACTGTCAATCAACAGGTGTACAGGTTCCTGAGCCTACTGGGTTCTATCATATCTACATTTGAAACTGTGTATGGAGTCAGCCTCCACCACATCACTGCCTAATGCATTCCATTGTTCTAGGTGTGTGTGTGTGTGTGTGTGTGTGTGTGTGTGTATATGTGTGTGTGTACTTAACTACTTAACTATTTCTGCTAACCTAGCTAAGCTTGCAAAGAAAGGCTTCGTCTCAACCCTTGACCTCCTGGCTGACCCCATACATAAAAATTGCGATGGTGGTAGTAAAATTATAACCCCCCCCCCCCCGCAATACTGAAGCTTCAAGGAACATATGAGTATCGGCTCCAATTGATTAGATGGTTTGACCAGATTCTGACGCTTTTTGGTTAGCCAAAATCGCTGCATTTTTTACGTATTGGTAGTCGAGAAAACTGCAATGAATGGTCTTGCATAAACTACTACAGCTCTTCGAGTCCTGTGAACTGCCACGCCTGTGAGCTGCCAGGTCTGCAGTTGATCCCATGTATATGTATAATGATGTATACACTTAGTTATTCACATTTTTTTTGCTTCCATATCACTGTAAATTGTCCTTGTAATATTTCTGTGCTTCGCGCTCTATCATCGTCCCCTTTTCTTATCCCTTGTTCGTGATGCATCCTTTCATGTAGCGTACGTGAGCGTCCGTGCTTGCACGAGCGTCCGTGCATGCACGTGTGCAATATTGCATAACAATATATAAAAAGTTCGCACTTGCTTCACGACTCAAGCCAAAAATAGAATCCAGGTCTGCAAGATTATCCCCCCCCCCGTCACCTTCCCCCCCCTCCGTCACCTTCCCTCCCCCCCCCGGTCACATTTGGCACCTTGGGTGAGATCTTGTTAGTGCCAGAGAGACGCCGGTGGGTGCCGCCATTTTAGAAGTTACGACCTTTTTTTTCCCCTTGTTCTCTGAAGCTGTTGTTGGTAGGCACTCATAGATGGCACTGTGGCTCTTATCATGGCCCTTTGGACCTTGTTTAAGTAATTGGCACTCACACATGGCCCTCTGGACCTTGTTTAAGTAATTGGCACTCACACATGGCCCTCTGGTTGTGCCATTGTTTGATTGTTGCTCGTATATTGGCACTCTGATTCTCCTGATTAGTTGGCACTTATTCGTGGCATGACCAACTGATTCTACTGGTGTTTAATTGGGTGGCACTGTGTCATAATTGTGGCACTTAATCCCTGCTTCTGATTGGTTTAATTCCACTGTCGGTGTCACTTTCTGACACCAACAGTGTCACGCAATAACTGGTTAGTCACACATGTTCAAATGAACAAATCCACAAGGGCCGTGACGAGGATTCGAACCTGCGTCTGAGAGCATCCGAGACGCTGCCTTAATCGACTGAGCTACGACATGGTATAAGAATTGCAACCAGAAATTCTACTGATTTTACTTGGATCCTGTTCATGTTCATCTGAACACATGTTCAGATCGTCTGATGTTTTTTTTGCGAATTGAGTGGTTGGCAAGGCTGAATGTAGTCAGTCTCTGAATGTAGCATAGTTGGCACTCGTTTGGTGGCCCTCTGAAACACATGATTGGTTCGTGCGACTTTCCCCTAATCAGAGAGGGAGGGAATTATCAGGGAAAGACTTCAAGACTATATAACACTGGGAAGGGGTCAGGATAAGGATTTGTGATGGGACGGAGGGGAAAGGAATGGTGCCCCACCACTTGTGGACGGTCGAGGATTGAACGCCGACCTGCATGACGCGAGACTGTTTTTTTTCTGTGGGTGATTTTGGTGTCAAGTGATGCGTGATTAGCATTAAGAACACGGGTAGTGAGGTCGCTTGTTTGCGTCAAGCAAAGGGCGGACATGTGTATGATTGAGTCATGAGGAGTTTCTTTGTATGAAGCAATAGGAGCTGCCTCGTATAGGTCAATAGCAGCTTCTTTCTATGGGCCAATAGGAGCTCCTTTCCATGGACCAATAGAAGCTGCTTCGTATGGGTCAATAGGAGCTGCCTCGTATGGACCAATAGGAGCTGCTTCGTATGGGCCAATAGGAGCTGCCTCGTATGGGCCAATAGGAGCTCCTTTCCATGGACCAATAGGAGCTGCTTCGTATGGGCCAATAGGTATTCTACAGTTTAATTTAATTCCTATGTTCTGGCGTATATTAAGAATATTGGTGCATATTACATATTCTATTTGGGGCTGACGGAGCTGCTAACCCGAAGAGCAGGAAGCGAAGTATTGCGGTCAGACTTCGCAACCCAAGCTGTAACGATCGCTTGAGATCTCTCAAACTGTATTTTCTGGAACGTGGCTGGAAAATACATCCTGGTGTAGATGTGGTAAATACTTTAGGAACTGGTTCCAGCTCTAGAAAATACTTCAGGGACATGTTCCAGATCTGGAAAGTATTTGAGAGACTCGTTCCTGATCGGCGTACTGATGTGGTGTCTTGGGAGACCACGAAGGCTTCCAGGAGGTGTATAAGGTTTCCTATTGAAAAGTTTTGGTGCAATTAGGCAAGGTAAATTATTAGGGAAACATGGGTAAATTGGGGTAATTAGCAGGAGGCAGAGTTAGGCCAGTTTGGTTATATGGCGCCTGGAAGGGATATGAGGGTAAGGAGCTGGGATATGAGGACAAGGAGCTGGGATATGAGGGTAAGGAGCTGGGATATGAGGACAAGGAGCTGGGATATGAGGACAAGGAGCTGGGGTATGAGGACAAGGAGCTGGGATATGAGGACAAGGAGCTGGGATATGAGGACAAGGAGCTGGGATATGAGGACAAGGAGCTGGGATATGAGGACAAGGAGCTGGGGTATGAGGACAAGGAGCTGGGATATGAGGACAAGGAGCTGGGGTATGAGGACAAGGAGCTGGGTATGAGGACAAGGAGCTGGGATATGAGGTAAGGAGCTGGGATATGAGGACAAGGAGCTGGGATATGAGGACAAGGAGCTGGGATATGAGGACAAGGAGCTGGGATATGAGGACAAGGAGCTGGGGTATGAGGACAAGGAGCTGGGGTATGAGGACAAGGAGCTGGAATATGAGAACAAGGAGCTGGGTTATGAGGACAAGGAGGTGGGATATGAGGACAAGGAGCTGGGATATGAGGACAAGGAGCTAGGTTATGAGGACAAGGAGGTGGGATATGAGGACAAGGAGCTGGGATATGAGGACAAGGAGCTGGGGTATGAGGACAAGGAGCTGCGATATGAGGACAAGGAGCTGGGATATGAGGACAAGGAGCTGGGATATGAGGACAAGGAGCTGTGATATGAGGACAAGGAGCTGGGATATGAGGACAAGGAGCTGGGGTATGAGGACAAGGAGCTGCGATATGAGGACAAGGAGCTGGGATATGAGGACAAGGAGCTGGGATATGAGGACAAGGAGCTGTGATATGAGGACAAGGAGCTGGGATATGAGGGTAAGGAGCTGGGATATGAGGACAAGAAGCTGGGATATGAGGACTAGGAGCTGGGATACCAGGACAAGGCGAGTCACTAACCCCATACACCATATTTTTAACGTTGTGGGATTTACACAACGTACAATTCGAAAATACTAGTTGAGTGATAAGCGAATTGGTGATTTACTTCACACAAGAGGAGCGTAACAAGTGCAACTGTTTTCCTAAACGAAAAGTGCACAACCCCCAGCAACCCACCTAACCTATCGAGGCTGATGCATAGAAAACGTCAATATTGATGTGCTTGAATTTTGTTCCGTTCCGTACAAAATGCGACGCATTAAGTGGGAGGACAGGTTTTATTCTGTCCTCCCACTTAATGCTTTTAAATACCTGTTACTGTGACAGGTGTTTAGGTAACGAAATTCACTCAGCACTTTTTGTGTTAGACATGTGTTTGATGGTGAGATTCTCTCTCTCTCTCTCTCTCTCTCTCTCTCTCTCTCTCTCTCTCTCTCTCTCTCTCTCTCTCTCTCTCTCTCTCTCTCTCTCTCTCTCTCTCCTTCTTCAAGCTGCAATTCCTTTGTGTTAAAATCTTAATGAAAGCCCAAACACTTCTGACCCTTATTGGCTTCAGCCCCAATCACTTGGTTTGTAGGCTATTGGCTCCTTTGTGGCAGGCTGTTCGGAAAGCCATTTATTGTGGCAGGCTGTTCGGAATGGCATCACTTGTGGCAGGGAGTTCGGAATACTGTCTCTTGCGTCAGTGTTTGAAAAACCATCACTTATGGCAGAGTTTTTCGAAAGACATTTCTTGTGGCGGATTGAAATTCTTGTGAATTTCTTGTCTTCTCGGAATTCATGGATCCAGATGATGTACACGAAGGTAAAAGGTGTCAGAAACTTTACATCAGTCGTTTGATGTTTGAGATGGGAAGCCAACCCACGCTAGCACAGCTAGACACACACACACACACACACACACACACACACACACACACACACACACACACACACACACACACACACATTGGAAATTTGGAAGTGATGTGGTGGAGGCTGACTCCATACACAGTTTCAATTGTAGATATGATAGAGCCCAGTAGGCTCAGGAACCTGTACACCAGTTGATTGACAGTTGAGAGGCGGGACCAAAGAGCCAAAGCTCAACCCCCGCAAGCACAATTAGGTGAGCACAATTAGGTGAGTACACACATGCTGTACGCCGACGCCCAGCGGAATCTCTTCGGCATTCCAGAATATCAAGGCAGAGGAAGGTTCTGCCTGTACAGGGTTCGACTCCTGGAGGTCTAAGAATTTAGATGCTTCCCACATGGGTTTTGAGATGTTATCTCTCATCACCGACATGAAAGAAAGTGAGCTGGATTGGCTTCGTAGAGTTCAAAGAGATGCCGACTTCAAGTCATTGTTTGGTGTCAGTCGTGATGTCTTTTGGAAACCATCATGAAGAACCGGAAGACCCGCTCGGGAGCCGGTCGGCCGAGCGGACAGCACGCTGGATCCCGGGCGCCGGCGAGAAACAATGGGCAGAGTTTCTTTCACCCTATGCCCCTGTTACCTAGCAGTAAAATAGGTACCTGGGTGTTAGTCAGCTGTCACGGGCTGCTTCCTGGGGGTGGAGGCCTGGTCGAGGACCGGGCCGCGGGGACACTAAAGCCCCGAAATCATCTCAAGATAACCTCAAGATAACCCTTTGACATTGAACAACGCCATCTTGAAGATCCTTTGACATTGAGCGACGCCATCTTGAAGAACCCTTTGACATTGAGCGACGCCATCTTGAAGATCCTTTGACATTAAGCGACGCCATCTTGAAGAACCCTTTGACATTGAGCGACGCCATCTTGAAGAACCCTTTGACATTGAGCGACGCCATCTTGAAGAACCCTTTGACATTGAGCGACGCCATCTTGAAGATCCTTTGACATTAAGCGACGCCATCTTGAAGATCCTTTGACATTGAACGACGCCATCTTGAAGATCCTTTGACATTGAGCGACGCCATCTTGAAGAACCTTTGACATTGAGCGACGCCATCTTGAAGAACCCTTTGATATTGAGCGACGCCATCTTGAAGAACCCTTTGACATACATCAATACACCCATACTAATGCTCATTTATTTCTACCTTCAATGAGTTACGACATATTAACACCAATAGCCGGTCCACGGGATTAGCCCATTGTGTGAATCATAGCTACCGATGTTAAGCCTCTGGTTGAAATATGTCGTAATTAACATAAGGTTATATCCCCTGTGCCAATATGTCGACAAGGTCTCCAATAATGCAGTTTTTCATAAAAATAAAAAGTGGGTGTTAATGTTTTGTGTGTTTTTAACACAAAAATCCTATTGGATTGGAGCCCCTATTGGTCCATACGAGGCAGCTCCTATTGGTCCATACGCGGCAGCTCCTATTGGTCCATACGAGGCAGCTGCTATTGGTCCATACGAGGCAGCTCCTATTGGTCCATACGAGGCTGCTCCTATTGGTCCATACGAGGCAGCTATTATTGGTCCATACGAGGCAGCTCCTATTGGTCCATACGAGGCAGCTCCTATTGGTCCATACGAGGCAGCTCCTATTGGCCCATACGAGGCAGCTCCTATTGGTCCATACGAGGCAGCTATTATTGGTCCATACGAGGCAGCTCCTATTGGTCCATACGAGGCAGCTCCTATTGGTCCATACGAGGCAGCTCCTATTGGGCCATACGAGGCAGCTGCTATTGGTCCATACGAGGCAGCTCCTATTGGTCCATACGAGGCAGCTGCTATTGGTCCATACGAGGCAGCTCCTATTGGTCCATACGAGGCAGCTCCTATTGGTCCATACGAGGCAGCTCCTATTGGTCCATACGAGGCAGCTCCTATTGGTCCATACGAGGCTGCTCCTTAAAATAAACCTACCCAATTTATATCCATTGTTCCGTGCTCTCTGCTGTATCTTAAGTAAAAAAGTAAATGTGCCAGTGCATGCAATAAGACATTGATTAGATTCCTTGCTAGACTTGATGAAGAAAGCAATTAAGACTGAGAAAGGAAGAGAGAATTGGATTAGAAACGGCATAGGGAAAATTGGATCTGAACTAAAGCTTAGGAGGGTTAAGGTGCTTATTAAGAAATTGTTTGCGCAGATTTGGGTGAAGAATTTGTGCAACAGAGCGGACAGCACGCTGGACTTGTGATCCTGTGGTCCTGGGTTCGATCCCAGGCGCCGGCGAGAAACAATGGGCAGAGTTTCTTTCACCCTATGCCCCTGTTACCGTAAAATAGGTACCTGGGTGTTAGTCAGCTGTCACGGGCTGCTTCCTGGGGGTGGAGGCCTGGTCGAGGACCGGGCCGCGGGGACACTAAAAAAGCCCCGAAATCATCTCAAGATAACCTCAAGATAACCTGACCTTGGTTCTTGGTTATTGAACATTCACTGGGTTGTTGAACTGCGACACTCACCGGGTTCTTGTATTCTAACTTTTGCCCATTTACGTTAATGGTGGCGTTTATGAGGCAAATTGGCAGTGCGAGCCGCTGACCACAACAGCCAATTTGGATCACGCTACCACAAGAGACGGTTGGTCTCAGGCTGGGCTTGGGGGAGGTAGAAGAACTCTCAAACCATGTATACTCCAGGTATACATGGATAATGTATAAGCGATAAGCCATGTCGGTATGCTTCCCTTGCCATGTATGTCCATGTTGCTTTGGTCCCGACCATCTCCGCTACCTTGGGGGATATAGGTAATATGCGCCAAGAAAGCCCAAACGCTTCCTACGCGGCGGCGATGTTGTCGAATCAGACACTTCCTCCACTTGACTAACTTCCTGGAACTGCAGTTTCCAGCACCGAGCGAGGCGTCGTGCCTTTCCCCCCCCCCCCCCTGGCTTAATGGACTTCCTGTACGCTGCCTCATTGTGTAATCCATCTGATTAACGCAGAGTTCCTGGCGGTCTCTGGACCTCGGTGAACTACCCTCCAGCTTTCCAGCATCGGTCCAGAAAAGCTACAGCGTTCCAGCTTTCCAGCAGCGGTCCAGATTTACTACAAAGTTCCAGGAGCAGTCGAAATTCATCGCAATATTCTAGCTTTTCTCTAGGATTCCAGCTTTCACGTGGCGTTCCAGCTTTCCAGCAGCTTTCCAGCTTTAAAGTGATGTTCCAGCTTCATTTTGTACCAGGATCAACTCCCTAGAGCCGCGGAGGATTTCGAGATAATCTTAGATTCCCAACGAGATCTTTCAGGATTTGTCGTGTAATAATTGATCAAATCGCGATAATATTCAAGTGTTCTTTGGGATCATGGACGAAGTCACCATGGGACGAGGGTGATGTGTTCTGGGATGCTTGGACGATAAGCGGCGTGTTCTTTGCTTGAAAGAATGATGTTGGCGTTCTAAAAAAAAGATGCCTTAGAACACCAATTAGAATTTGTATATCTGATTATCTTATTATTCTCTTTCACATTCTCTATGCCTTCTCTTCCTTTTTCTTCTGCGTCCTGATTCCTGTTTCTCCCCCCTGTCTCCTCCTCATTACTGCTCTTCCTCTTTCGCCGCTTACTGCTTTCTCCCTTCCTGTCTCTCTCTATTCCCTTCATTCGTCTTCTTCCTGACCTTCGCAGCCTCGGGGTATTCACAAGCGCCCTCCACTCCACTTTGTCTCTGGTATGAGAATAGGCTGCATGTTTAGTTTTATGGTCGTCCATCTCTATTTACGCTCGGCCTCGGATCTTTCCGGATCCTCGACTCTTGGAAGTCGAGACCTCTGGCTATGGCTGGAACCTCATATTCTTGCCGGGATTCGAACTTGAGGAACTTTGACGTCAAGATGCACCGCGAAAAACCGTCAACCACACCATTAAATACCAGGTAACTAAAACCTCCATTAACATGAACTGCTCTTGTACCCTCTACCATTACATCTAAGAAATGGGATAAACCTGCAACTGCGAAACAGGTGCTAGACAGCTTAGCCTCGTGAGCGTGGACATGTAGTCTTGTTTTGAGAATTTAGAAAAGTCTGTTTTGAGAATTTAGAAAGTCTGTTTTGAGAATATTAGAAAGCTTTTTATCCTTTGTGAGAGAAGTTTTTTGAAATTGGAGCCTGGCAGGGATGCCGCCCCAGCTGTTTGCCTCGTGTCTGCTTTGTTTACACAACAGACAGTAATTGGATTCCATTTTACCTCCTTGTTGTTTGTTGACAAAGGTAAATGTAGCGTGGAGACGGTTAAAGTCAGGCGGGAGCTCTTCAGGCGTGTTATGGCTCATGTCAGACATCACTAAGTCA